>PVLA01000493.1:0-301288 GCA_004027455.1 Hydrochoerus hydrochaeris
CTCCCCTCCCCTGATCTCCCCTCCCCTGCCCTCCCCTTCTCTTTTTGGTACCAGGGATCAAACTTGATGATTTTTCACTTGCCAGGCGGACACTTATTCAGCAGAACTAAATCCCTGGCCTACATCCAGTTTTCTATAGATAACCAGTTTTCTCAGGATCATTTGTTCAAGAGGTTATTTTTTTCTCTAGTATATTTTGGTCCCCTTGTCAAATACTAGGCAGCAGAATGTGCCTGGGGTTGTTTCTGCACCCTTTATTCTGTTTCATTGACCCACATGTCTGTTTATTATTGTTGTTGTTGTCTTTTGTTTGTTTTTGTGACATATTCTTGATATGCAGTTCAGGTAGGCCTTAAATTCACAGTGTCACCCAAGCTGCCCTTAACCTCATGGCAGTCTTCCTGCCTCAGTCTCCCCAGTGCTGGAATTACAGGTGTGTGCCACCACAGCTGGCTCCATGTGTCTGTTTTTTTTTGTGTCAGTACTATGCTGTTTTTATCATGGTTGTTTCACTTGAAAATACAGAATTTTGATGCTTTCTGCTTTACTGTTGTTGCCCAGGACTGTGTTTGCAATTCCATGTCTCTTACTGTTTTGTATAAAATTTAGATTGTTTTTTCTACTGTAAAGAATTCAACTGGTATTTTGATTTTATATATATATATATATATATATATATATATATATATATATATATATATCACACACACACATACATATATATACATATATATACATATGAATGAATTTTGGTAATGTGGCAATTTTAACAGTATTATTTCTGCCTATCAAGGAACAAGATATGTCTGTCCATTTTCTGGTGTTCTCTTTGATCTTCATTTTTAGATTATTGTAGTTTTCATTGTAGAGGTCCTTTACTTCCTAAGGTTGTACCTTAAATACTTACGTGTTTAATTTTTTTGAAGCCATTATGAATGACTTTTTTGCTTTCTTTCTTAGTGTGTTAATTATTAGTGTAAAGGAATACTATTCATTTTTATGTGTTGATTTTGTGTGCTGCACTTTGCTGAATGTGGTTTTTAGTTATAGGAATTTTTGGTGGAGTCCTTTGGGTCTTCTATGTGTAGGATCATGTCATCTATGAATAAAGATACTTTGGGTTCATCCTTTCCTATGCATATCCCTTTTGTTTTTTTCTGTTGTCTGACACCTCTCATTAATGGTTTGAATACTGAGTTAGACAGAAATGGCGAGAGTGAGAAAACTTGTCTTGTTTTTTATCTGTATAGGAGTCCTTCAGTTTTTCCTCATTTATTATGATATTGGCTCTGGTTTTGATTCATTGGCTTTTTTTCAGGTTGAGATAAGGTCTTTCTGCACCTGTTTTGTTTAGGGTTATCATAAATGGGTGTTGGATTTTGTCAACATATTTTTCCATATTTACTGAAGTGATCTTATGTTTTTGTCCTTATTACTGGTTATGTAATGTATTGCATTTCTTGTTTTGCATGTGTTAGGTCATCTTTATATCATGGGGATGAAACTTTGATCATGAGATATATATATATATATATATATATATATATATATATATATATATATATATTCATTTAATTCTCTTTGCCAGAATTTTATTGAGGATTATTTCATCTATGTTCATTAAAGAGATTGGCATGTAGTTTTTATGTGTGTATGTACAAATATACATATGTATGTATGTATGTAAAAGTCTTTGTGCCATTTTGGTATAAGAGTAATGTTAACTTCCAGGAAAGAGTATGTCAATAGTCCTTCCCTTTCAGTTTTGTTGAGGAGCTTGGAGAGTGTTGCCCTCATATCTTCCCTAAAGTTCTTATAGAATTCAGTGGTCAATCCATTGGGTCCCTGTACGAGACCATAGATCTTGCTTAAATAAACACAAAAGAATCAAAATAATCATACATGTTATCAGATCACAGTACAATGAAAGTAGAAGTCAATGGCAAGAGAAATCACAGAAATTATGTAAACACTTGGAGATTAGACCAAACACTCTTGAATAATCAATGAGCAACAGAAGAAATCAAAAAAGAAATCAGATACATCCTAGAATCATTCAAAATGTCAGCACAACATAGCAGGACTTATTGGACACAGTGAAAGCAGTTCTGAGAAGGATGTTTCTAGCTGTAACATACGTCTGTTCACTTGCTCCACCATGTCTCTTTCTCTTTGGTAGGGCTCTCTACTTCCTTTGTTTCTCTTGTGGTGATATCTTCCTGTTCTTGGCTTTCTTCTCTGGGCCCTCTCCTGGCTCACTCCATCCCCTTTCTGGACTTCATTTAGTAGTACTTGATGCTACTGTTTCCTATTATTTGTATTCCAAAACGAGTGTCTCTTTCATGTACCAGATCCTTCGATTTCTGCACATCTCTGCTTGAACTATATGAGACATAGGCAAATGTTTAAATTTTAGAAAGCCTATTACCATAAAAGTCCCATTGTCATTAACTCCTCTCAAAATACTCACTTGGAATATACTTATGCAGTTGTTCTTCCCTCTTTTGAGGCAGTCCTAGAAGTTCATTTTTATGAATCATGGTGGCCCAGATATGCTGAACTCATTCAGACATTTACCTTTCATGGTCATTTTGACTTTGCGGAAAAGCCGGAAGTATACCATGTAGATTGGGTGAATAAAGTGGGTGAAGACCCACTCTGATGGTTTTATGAGGCTGCCTTTCTATTGGATGGCACTGGGCAGTACACTGTAAAGACACTCATAAAAGAGGGCTTCTAGAACTGCTTCAGAAAGTTTTGAGAATGATGGGATAAATGTGTTCAAAGTGATGGGAAGTATTTTGAATGGGATTATTGGCAATGTATCTTTTGCTGTAATACATTTAAAAAATTTAAGTGTTTACCATATATTTTTATCATATGCCATAAACAGGAGCACTTGAGCTTGGCATGCCCCATGTCTGAGCTGAAACTCCACTTCCTGTACTCTAGTAGATTTGTTTTTCGTTCTGTTTCCTAATCAGTAAACTGTACTACTGTTCTCCCTGTTGCCAAGACCAGGAAACCTAGAACACACATGATTTCTTGACCACTATTTCTTCTACTCAGTTTTTAAATCAAGCCTATTCTGTGGTCCTAAAACTTCTTGCATGTGTCCACTTATGTTTCAACCAGAGCTGTTTAGGATGCCTTTCTCATTGAGTCACCATGGTTTCCTTCTAACTTGTCTTGCCTGCAGTCATTTTTGCTTTCTGTTCTACTCTTTGCAGTCAATGTGATTTTTCTGAAAGACTGTTGCATATGTGGTGCTGCAGCACTTGAAGCTTTGAACTGTATGTCTTTCACCACGTGTTCCACAAGTAACTGTTAGGGGTCTTTCAGAATCTAGCTGAAGCTTACACAGTAGTGTGGACCCACTGTGTTCCCTGCTGCTGCACATGAGTTTTCTGTTATCTGTACTCCTGCACTCAGCACTGAACTCCAAGACAGTGTCCTGCAATCATTTATTTTCTGATTCTGTGTTATTCTCTGAGTGTTTGTAGATAGGGACTATGACTTTTTATACCATATATACAACCTTATAAGTAGTTAGAAGAGGGCTAGCAGGTACACTGTAGAAATGTTGAATGAATGAATGAGGAATCAAATTCAGTTCAATAAAACCTACATTGTACTTTGAAGGAACTCATTGCCTAGTGAGAAGTTTTATGAGTTCATATATTACTAAAAAAACTATCAATAGATAGTTATAATGTGTTATGAGCTATTAAAACTTACATTTTTCAAATTAGAAGTGATTAAATTATAATAATGACTTGTCTCTTGAAGTTATATAATAGAAGAACATAGAAATTACCAAGTTTTGCAGCCATGTTTCTTGGAAATGAGGCCTTATTTTGACAATGAAGATATCAGAGTACTTCAGTAAAGTTTTATTGGCTCTTTAAAACTTCATCCTATCTTTTGTCAGTTTTATGAAGACTCAAAATAATGTGAGAAGGACTTGTTAAATTTCTGGACATCCTCTTGGCTGGCAAAGGGGGCATAGGAGCCATTGCTTACTTTTCTTTTCCTTTCTGAAGCTACTGTAGTATTGTCTACTATCCAGCAGAGTTTCAAATGACTCTGGCCTCTGACTATGCTTCATAACTAATTCATAGATAATTTAAAAAAAACAGTCTTTTTCACCCTCAAAGACAATTTGAGAAGGCATAATGCATTTTTAAGAAGTTGGACTGATTATTTTATGAGCCACCAGATTTTAAATGCTATTGCACCATAATTTTCCTCATAATAATGGAGTAAATGGTATTGAAAATAGTGACTCCTCCTAACACTTAAAGTTGCAAATGACTGTGTAATGTGGACTTTTATATTGCTGGAAATAGTGCTTGCTGCTATTAACTCTGTGACGACTGGGGTAGACTTTCTGTGATTGAGTTTCCAGTTGCAACCTCAGGGCTCTGCAGTTTCAGGATGAGGCAGCTGTAAAGGGAGCATTGGGGGAAAGCGCAAGAAGAGGTGAGCAGGCTCTGGGGGAGCTCTGCAGCTCTGGCATCTCCTGCTCTTTAATCATATCAGCTGCTTTTTCTGTTACCTACTGGAGATTTAAAAAAAACATGCAGATGCCTAAAGACAGAAGACTTACAGTGTTTCTCTCACTGACTACTTTCTGAGTGATTTGCAGTGACACTCTCAAAGACAGTTGAGTGGGTGGATCTAAGTGTCAGGCAAGCAGAGTGTCCTGTCATTTGTTTCCATCAAATACTTTCATTTCCCACTGATGTTTCTATTGTCTGGAAAGAGAATCTGGGAACCGGGGCCTGACAGGGAGATGGCAAGAAGACCTTTAAGCTTCTAGGAGCCGGGGGAAGGCTGATGATCTTGCCAGTGTCATGGTGTTCACATCACAGTCCTAAGAGCTTCTGTGCCAGGGAGCCCAAGTCAGGCCAGAGTTTTATAGATTTTTAAACTAGTTTTATAGATTTTAGCTAAAGCTGTTTCAGGTGAAAAGTAAATGCTTCAGCTTGCTGATCATAACCCTAACTTTCTTTCCTATTCTTTCAATTCCTTACTTCTCTCCCCTGACCCAAATGGGCTTTTCCCAGGTGCAAAATCCAGGTCAGTCCCATGGTAACCACACAAACAGAGTACAAAGGAGTGTAATTTGCTTCAGCTTCTCGGAGATGAGAGGAACTACATGTGGGGATACTTAGAGGTCACATAGTATCTACACGATGGGCTAAAGAGTATCTCCAAGAGGTAGCCTGGAATAAACTTTTCCCAAGAAAGAAGACTTTTAAGATGGAGATATAATGATTTTTCTTGACTTAGGATAACTGTATCTTTTGAATCACTTTAAAAATTTCAAAATGCTATTTAAAAAACTTACTTTCAAAATGACATTTTAAAAGGGAAACTATAACTGTCACTTTGAAGGATGGGATTCTCTTCAGCAGAGCTAGTAAAAATATCCATGGCCATATGTGAAACAAGTTTAGGGCCATTTGTCATAAATAAATGAGTTTGTCAAATACATACACACACCCCTCTTTGCCTGAGAGGAAAAACTCCAGAGCCATAGATAAAGGAATATTGGCATTTTTACAACACAGCTCACAGATAAGTAGATTTTATATTAATATACATATTAAAAGGAGATAGTAGCTGAAGCACAGGGGTTAATTATATGTGAAGGAGAGACAGGATGGAGATTTTCAAGTTGCTGGTTAGGACTGAAGGTCTTAATGGAAGAGTGTTGAAAATCACTCTTTGTTCTGTCAGTGACTGACAAGCATCCCTCCTTGTAGTGGTCGATACATTATGAGGCTTATCTAAGTAACTCATCAGTTCTATATCCTAGGATGTAGAGGACATGTCCTTGGCACTAGGATGTTGTTCACTGTGTCAACTTGAGATGTTTAACTCAGCAGAGGGGCCAGAGCCCTCATCCTGTGTGAGAGGAGGGCAGGGAGATGGTGTGAGTGCTACACTGCCCTGGGAGGGGCAGCCTGTTTGCAGTGTAAGGGAAGAGAAGAGGCTTGAATCTCCTTTCTGCTCTTACTGCTTTTTCTGCCACCATGAACTGTTGCCCCTGTGTCAGACTACTCTACCTGGGAGCCAGCCAGTTATAGACTGAAACCACCATGAACTGTGAGCTAAATAAATCTTTTCTTACTTAATTTTGAGTGTTGGGTATTTTGTCTCAGCGGTGAGAGAAAAGTAAGACAATGCTCAATAATGACATTGCAGCACAAACTATCACCATGGCCTCAATGCTTCATTTCTAATTTTGAAGTTGATTTGTATTCATAATAATTATGTTTAGTCTACCCTAAATAACTTCTGTGACCACCTGGGATATTTTTTTCTTTTTCTGTGTGAGTTTGTGTATTATATATAAAAGATGTATGTAAAATACATTTGTGTATAATATCCTATACATTAAAATTGGGATCTTAATATGTATAGTTTGTAAGCTGTATTTTTATTTCATTCACTTGAAAATTCTTCATTGCATATCTACCATAATCTGGAAGTTTTATTTCTCATTAAATATCTGTAGAAGCATGGTGCCTAAAGACTTCTAATGTTCTATGTCATAATTTATTAGACCAGTTTCTTATTGTTTGGAACTTGATTTTTGCTATTATAAATAATGTTAAATCATTATTGTTGGTCTCTTTAGTTCTTTTCTGTTTCAGTATTTCTGATAACTTTAAGAAAATGTTAAAGAAATACAATTATAGTTTCATAATCCTTAATTGAATGGTATTAAATGGTGAAAATTAGGTGACCTGCTTTTATAGAGCACAAGGAATAAGATATTCAGAGAAAGTGTGAGATGTAATTATGGAAACTGTCTTTCAGTAGCTCAACATGCTGGATGGACTTTCCATGGTTTAGATTGAACACCATTTCATTGTACACCAGCTGCTTGCTATGAGAGATAGTGTCACTGTGCATGGAGGCATCCTCTGCCCCATTCTTTATCACTTAGTATTGTCCTCAGAGCTGTTGGAGACCTCTTGTGCCCATTTGTAGGCATGAAGTAGCATTTGGAGCTGACTGTCTTGTGGGTGCCTGTATCAGTGATGCTAAACAACACTGCACTGTAATGTGACCTAATGGAACAGATGAAGGGGAAAGTGTCATAGAAAAAGAAGATCCCTATACAAAGTCAGGGGGTATTCTGTGGTGTTGGGCAGTCAACAGACTTTGATTTTATTGAATTTCAAACTATGGATGGCACATGGTTCTTTCACATATAGCCTGCATTAGATGATACCTATGAGGGGAATAAACTGATGATTCCCTTCCTGTGTCCTTCCTGCATCCTCTATTGTGTGTTCCTGCTTCTCTCTGTGTGTACACATATGTGTGCATGTGTGTATTTTTCAAGCATGTGATTTGGTTCATTACGGTCCTTTGTAACATCACCAGTATTTAGACAAGTGTTTAATCTTCCCATAGTATCTACATAGTAAAATTCTGCAGAGTCTACCATGTGAAATCATTGGTTTCTCTTTAGTGCTAAGTCATGGCAAATTAGCATCTTTTTTTAGGTTGATTTTGTAGAGTGTTAAATGCTATTTAAGTTTCTCTTAGATATGAAGCCATTTATTTTTCTCCTAATCACTTAAAATAGCATGAACTAATCAACAGGAGTTTTTCTCCTTTTTTGTGAATTCACCATTTACCTCTGACTCTTGTGCATGTTTCTCCTTTTAGGTCAGTGGGAACCTTTCCCAGCCTTGTTTTCTTTTTTCCTCCTGTTGCTAATTCCTCTGAGGAGCAAATGGCAGCATAGTTGAGTGCTAGAGACTTGTTGCTGAAGGTGCTAACCTAAACATCAGGGCCAGGATACGACCGAGACTTAATAGGCTAATTAATTTGTCTACTGCATCCTGGCCTGGGAACTATACACAATGGGCTGTATTTGTGGAACTGAGGACCTGGGATCCAGGGTAGAGAAAATGTAACTTTTGTGTGCTTATACACCAACATGGAATTAATACTGAGTTCTTGTAGAAAATAGATTTTGAATGTGGGGCCTTATTCTATTAGGTTTTTCTAAGTATGATATTGTGGCATTCAGAGTGCCTTTTTGTTTTAGTTCTCTTATTTATAGTGTTCTAAATAAAACCTCTACTTTATTTGATCCAAATATGGATATACTACTGAAGCACAGTGTTCTGTATTATGTATTCTAATATAGTGTATTTTTAAAACTCACAGGAAAAAAAAATCTGAATTTGAAGTCTGGATGAAATTTTGAAAAGTTTGTGTTATGAATGCCTTACTCTGATATTCATTCTTTTTTCAGTAAGATTAGCTTTGCTTCCTTTTATATTCCTTTTCTTGCTTCTGTATTTTAGAGATAGTTTAAATGTATTTTGAGAGCAATTAACATTTGGCTTCCATTGCATCCATGGCACTGGGTATAAGTGGAGTTGGGTGAATTGATTTGTACTGGCCTGCCAAGTTTTATAGGATCTGGATCTTACATATTCACAGAAGTGCTAAATAAACTCTGTTCTGTTAGAATTTTATTTAGAATGAAGCTTTAACATTTCAGTAGCTTATGAGTCTTGGAAGTATTTGTTAGACCACCAGATGCATGTTGAGTTCAGCTAGGCACTTTTCTAGGCATTGTTGCTAAAGTATTAAACAAAACTGGAATTTCCTGGTTCTGCAGAAGTTCCAAAGTAATGTGATATAAGACATGCAAAAAATGAAAGAGGAGAAGGAAGTAGAGTGTGTGTGTGGTGCGTTCATGTGCATGCACATGTTTGAGGCAGTGTATTATCCAAAATATTTAGGGAATGGCTTTCAGGTAGGTAATCATAGAGTTCAGAGCGAAGCAGAGAGCTGGTAGCCTTATCTATATGCTGACCTCATTGAGCTATTGACAGTTACTTTACCTAAAGGAATACACAAGATTTTCTATGCTTAGTACAGGAATAATGCCTGAGATGTCACAATGCTGAGGGTGTTAGCCGGATTAACAGAATAGGTAAATATGGGTATCTGACTTAAGGAGTAAATGTTTTTACTTTCTAAAGTTATTACATTGCATCCAGTACTAGAGTGATGTTTTGGTATCCATTTGTTGTTGTGAAAATATAACAAGAGCCATGTGTTATATTTTCCCCCTGTAGTTATTTATTATTTCTTTTATGTTATAGGTGTCAAAGTAGCCAAGTGTATGGATGTATCTGAAGTGAATGTCTCTTGTATGAATCAAGTAAAAAAGACTGCTTTTATGTCAGCATTTTTTATTTTATTTTATTTTTTCTAATAGCATTTTATGCTACACACATTAGCAGCATATTTATCTGGTTGGTATTCTAAATCAATACATATTTGTCAGGACAGTTTAGCTCTTAGAAATGTAATTAAAGGAAAAATCATAAAATGATTTGGTGTGTCAAGTTAGCTGAGGCAGTGTGCCAGATGTCTAACTGCATGACATGAAAGTGAGTCAAGGTGTTACAGCAATAATTCAAATTCCAGGGGAGGGGGCCTGGAGAAGGGGAAGGGTTCCCAGGGAAGGTAAGAAGTCAGGTGGCATAAAGGCCAAACAGAATGAGTGATGCTCAAGTTCTGTTTTCTGCCTTCAGTGCCCATTTTAAAAAGAAAAGCTGATACACAGGTATGTTTGCAGCCCCTTCACTTTGACAGGTTTGAAGGGAGATGGAATTCTGTTATCTCTGAGCACTTGGTGTTTGAAAGACATTCCAAGATCAGTAGGTAGATAAACGGTTTCCAAGTTGGGCTTTAAAAATACTAATCTCGACCTGTTTCTTCTTGTTTACACACTGAGAGCTACAGTTTTAAGGATGGGAAAAAATGATTTCTGAACTAAGAATGCATTTGACTTTCAGTAATGTTCATTTGAAGCATTGGTCAGTCAGAGTCCTTTGATTGCTCTTCTCTCTCATCTTGTTTTATTTAAATGATCATGATTAGATTCCTGGCATTCCTAGCACATCCTCATCATTTCTGTGTTATATTCTGATAGTTTTTTTTTTTAACATTTGTCCATTTTGCCTTCTTTCCAAACTACTACCATGTCTTGAGTGAAACATGTGACCCTATTGCTTCCTGTCCCTTTCCACACCATGACCCCTGAGCCTGCAAGACTGGGACTACACCCAAGGGAATGTGCAGATTCACCCACCGCTTGCTGCCATTTCCACCAGGCCAGTGCCTTCTCTTCACACTCAAAGCCTTTGCATTTGTATTGTTTCTGAACCAGTCCACTTGGTTACCTCATCATGGTTCTGTTTCTGTGCATTCGCTTGGCTGTCTTTTCTTTGAGGGAGGTGGGGCAACAAGGTCTAGTTGTGAAGTTCAGGCTGGCCTTGAACTCACTGCAGTCCTCTTACCTTAACCTCCCAAGTGCTGGGATTACATGTCCCATGTTTCTTGAATGCTATTCCCACCTCCTGTTTGCTTCATGATTCTCTTTAAAGAAAGTGTTTCTTTCTCTGCATCTTTCCTGGAAGAGTTAGGTGCTTCTCTTTGCCTCCCAAAATGCTTAGATACAGCTCCATTTTGCTTCTCAGAAAGTGCTTTAAAATCCTTCTCTACACATCTCTCTCACAGCATCGTCAAGCATTTTACTGACAGGCATGGCCTTCTGCTTTTCTCTAGCCCACAGCATAGTTAACTGGTGGAGAATTATCATTCACTGAATGAATAAACTTTCTGCTTTCTGTGTATTGCACCTCAATTTACAGTGTGAAAGAAAAATTGTAAGAATATGCATTAATTCTGTTTCAGTATATTATTTGGTTTATGAGACTTAAATTGTTGGGGACCACAAGATATAGCATAGTGCATAAATGAATTACATTTACTATTACTTGTATGTTCATACACACTTGTGTACATGCACACACATGGGTAAAGGGAAGTTTCACTAATTAGAGCAGCTATCAGACCCAGGGGGAGTCTACCCTGAGAGACTTAGTGTGCACAGCTGTGACCCCAGCACTCTGAGAGGCTGAAGGATGGAGATTGCAATTTTGAGCCTAGCCTGAAAAATTTACAGATTTAGCAACATCCTGTGTCAAACTTAGAGAATTTGGGGTCGTGGGTCAATGTAAAGGCCCTGGGTTCAATCCTCAGTACCATTAGCAAAACAAATAAAACAAAACTTGGGATGAGAGAGAACTGAGGATTGGCTGTGGCACTAGGGGAAGAAATATAAAAAAGTCTTCACACTTGATTGATGTGGTTTTCTATACACGTTTTGTCTATCTTAGTTTTAGTAAAGCTTCAGTATGCTCTCTAGTTTTAGGGTAAAAACAAGAAGTCAATCATTTTAGTTTGTAAAGGACCAAATCAGAATGAAGATTGATGTGCATTGCATACTATATTGATTATGTGTCAGAAAGAGATTAATCCAGATACAGTGATACAGACAGAGTTAAGCAGCAAAGGCAAATGGCACATAGGAAGTGGAACAACTGATGATCAGAAGACTGATGTGACATAAAGATTTCTCTTTGAGTTTTAACAATAGTTGTGAAAAATATTTGTTGAGATGAGTAATGCAATGGCTGGAACATTGTTCATCCAATGAAGAAAATTAAGAGAAAAATGGGAAATAAAAACATACAAACAAAAAAAAATCCAGATTCACTAGGTTTTTGACAAATGGTGAGAACAGCATTGAACATAGATGTGAGAAGGAAGCAGAATGATCTTCCTAGGAATCCAAATAGGGGAGCAGGTGGCAGAGTCAGAAGACTTGCAGACTGAGCATGGAAGTCTGCAAAGGCGGAAATTGACGGCCACAAGATGCAGTTATAAAATTCCCACTTGCAGATTAGTTCCCTGAGAGCCTTGTGCTGATTTAGGGATACGTGAGGTAGAAAGAAAGTGATGGAACTCTCCTAACCGTGTTGTTCTCTTTGGGTTCTAAGGTCTCTTGCTAGTTGTTTTTTCTCCACTTGTCAGTTTTTCTTGTGTGTGTTTTATGTAATTAAAAAGCTTATTTGTAAGCTTTTCTCCTTGAGTAACCCAATACCATGAATTGAAATCACAACAGTAACTAAACTCTTTAACACAAACTTAACATTTTTTTGATAATGTGGTGGAACATGTGATGTTATTAGGTTGTCATGACAATTTAAAAGTTTATAGATTTGAGAGTCGGCCTGAGGGTGTATTGTATGTACATATTTGGAAATTTTTCTAGACTAACATAGTGTACTAGTTTGTGCTTAATTTTGTCAAGCTTGTAAAATTCATAAAATCTGTTGAGGACAAATCCAAAGCAGATCAGTAGTTAACCTTTGATATCTTTCTGTAGCTTTCTTATTTTCTACCAAGTCCTTTCTAGAAACAATGAAGTGGAAGCTGCATATTACTAATACATCTTTGTATATGTAGCAGAAAACCTCACTTGTTATTTTGTAGATTTTAGGGATAGTGATTTCATTATCTGATTTTCATGATTTGATTGTATTTCTCTCTAGATATTACCTAGGAAAATGACCTTTTTCAGGGTGACATATTTTAAAACAGAAGCCATTTTATGATACCTTTACCACACTGAAGGAAACCAGTATTTATGAAATTACCTAGTTGGGCAGTATTCAAGTTAAGTCACTCTGATCACTGCTTTATTGTCTTGTTTTGAATTCACTTCTCTTACAAGTTTAACTTCTACCCTTCTTCTCCACCCACATACACTTTTCTTTTTTGTCTAGGAACTAGCTCAGCAATATTAGGGGGTTGTTATGTTGTGAAAAATCAAAATCTGTAAAATAAATGAATTATCAGACTATAGTTAAACACTGAGTCTGGTTAGTCACCTTCTCACCTGACTTCTTATAAATTGAGGCCTTTTCAGTATTTTGTATGAGAGTTTCATCATGTCCTAGTTCTTGGAGATAAAATTTTTTGTAGTCTTGCCAGAGTTTTAAATTGTTGAGTGAGTGTTTACTTACATCTCTATTACAGTTGTTGAACGTGTGAAGCAGTGCATATTGTGTTGTATAATACATATGCAGCTGTGGTTGTGTGAGGCCACAGGATTGCTCATTAAGATGTACGTTATTCAGTTCATTGTGTCTGTGTCATGCCCCCAAAGATGTATAAAGGCCACTTTAACTACTCTCCATGTGTTCCCTTCCCTTATGCTGAGTTTTGTGGTACTGAGCTCTATTGCTTCTACTGTCAGTCTTTCGAATTCTCCCAAGATGTTCATTCTTAACAGTTCTCTCAGTGCTTTTACTTGCAAATGACTGAGTTTAGGTGCAAAATTTTAAATGATTTCACTGCTTCCAGTTTTTTGAAATAATTTCAGAAAAATTGTTCTAAATTTGGAAGTATATGACAGTAAGTAAATTGTGAGGATGCAGTTAGTGCTTATTCATTGATTAGAAATGCATTCTCAGAGATAGAAAATCAGATGCTTCATTTGGATGTTGGAAGTTTTAATTATGAGTCTACATTTTATTTTTCCTGTTTGGTAAAAGCTTCTATGAAATTCTGGTCTTTTCTCCATGCACCTTCTACATAGTAGTTGTAAAGCCTGAATTTTGGCTCTCCTTTAAGTGATTTTTTAAAAAAAGTATTGATTACTTTTGAGTAAATAAACATTTAGTAATTCAAAATAAAGTTAAAATTAATATTTTATTTATCAGAATGTCCCACTTTTATTTTTTTATTTTTATATGGAGATATTTAAAAGGATAAAAATAATGAAAGATGAACAGGTAGTATGGGCAATATAAATAAAAAAAATAGCATTTCGTGGGACTTTGTCATGTATATCAGTGGGATTGTTGAATTGAAAATGACTAGTTGGGGGACTTATTTTAAATTGATGAGTTTCATATTTTAAAGGTGAAAAGTAAAGCATAAATCTAGTTGGAGCTTGTTGCTTTTTTCACTAAGATCTTTTGCCCAATTTGTTGATGCTGGAGAGTATGTAGTGAAAGTTCCCGTCTCTTGTTCTGCAGCTCCAACATCACTCGTCCATTTTCAACAGCTGTCCTTCAGCCCTGTCCAGTGTTTCCAGTGGTTGATAACTTGTTTTCACACTTACCTTATAGTATGGCTCTTCACTGTAAAAGGAATGGTTTGGTTACATAGTCCCTTAACACAGGCGAAAGTCCAGAGGACAGACAAGTAGAGTCTAATTTGAAGTTTACCTGCATGTTCTTGCTTTGGAAGGAGGAAGTCGGAGAAATCAGACTGTGTTGCGTGTAGGACCAGTGCTGGGGAGTAGATTTTCCTTTCAATCTTACATATTTGGGCATGTATATTTACATTGTGGCAGGGGCAAATTTACATGGGATCATCATTATCTTCATAACTGTGTGAAGATACAATGAAAGACAACTTGAATTCTCAAAAATTTAGAGCTATATAGTCTATTAAAATGGAGAAAAAAGGTTTTTTATATTTTACCTCTATGACAAAGAAGTAAACAATATGTAATATCTTTTCAATCTGTAAGGTTGTATGGTTGTTGATCATAAGTGACTTGGAACAGGAAATTTTATGTAAGTGTTGTATTTTTGTCAAGAAAATAAAGCAGACTTTAGAATTGCTATATATTTGTATGTTTCACGCTGCTGAGATTAAACTATTCTTTGCTTGTTATTAATTGACCAAACAAAACTAGATAGGCAGTAAATTAAAGCAGTTTCTCATGCTGATAAGAAGGGTTTGCCCTCAGCTATAAATAATCATGGTTGAAATGTCTCATTTGCAGACTGTAGTTCTATAGTTAGACATGGTAATGAATATCATACTTAAATGCCATTTTATAAGCTTTTATCAGATTTAACTATTTCTTCTCTTCATGGCATTCCACTTCTATACTTAATTCTAGCCTTGTAGTACTGTTCCAAGTAAAAGATGTTAAGAAATGTTGCCTTAGAGTTGCAGGCATAGAGTATATTCAGGCAAAAAACAAAAAAACCCAAAAACATAGTTTTTAAAAATCTTAGTTACTTTATTGTTACTGAAACAAAATACCTGACACCCATAAGTTATAGGAAGGAAGGTTTATTGCAGCTCACAGTTTGTAGAGATTTCATTTTCTTGTTGATTGGCTCCAAGGCAGGGTGTCATGGCACAGGGGCATTAGAGAGGAGAAACAATACATTTTGTGTTAGGCAGGAAGCAGCAAAGTAAGCCTCCCTTTTCCTTTTATGGCATTCAAGGTACAACCCTTTTTGGCGGTGCTATCAACACTCAAAAGGAGCCTTTTCTCATTATCCATACGCAGAACTATGCTTAACTAATACTACATCCCCTTTATCCCAGAATCACACCTATGATCTAGCCACCTCCAAAACATCCCACCTATGAGCACAAGAGGTTTTGGGGAGACACCTAGCTCTAAGCCATAACATTCTGCCCTTAAATCCCAAAAGACTCACGTACATCCCTTTATGCAAAATGCATTTAGTCCATCTCTATGAGTTGGTGAAGCATTGCTGAAAAGTCCGAGTCAAAATTCTCCTCTGAGATTTAAGACAAACTTAACTGTGAACCCCTGTACAAATAAAAAGAAAGGATGACATTTCCAACATATAATAGCACAAGATAAACATTTCAATTCCAAAAGGTACAAGGAGGGGGATAGAAAGGAACAGGACCAAAGCAAGTCCAAATCCAGCAAGGCAAACATTAAATCCTGCAGGGCCATGTCCAGCATGCAGTGCAGTTGTAGCAAGATGTATACTCCAGAGGGCTTGGATGCCTCTGCTTTTATAGCACCACCAGTGGTTACAGCTCTCCTAGTTTCTCTCTTTGGTTAGCTTCGGTCACTTATTGAAGCTTTCCTCAGATGATCCACGTTTCTGGCTTCTCCACCCTTCTGGGGTCTCCACTGCACCTTTGGCTTCACACTCACAGCTTTACACTCTGTCCTCTTAGGGGCACACTACCTGGCCTCCCAGGCCTTCTAAACTCTGAGTGGAATCCTTCCTGACTTTATAACTCTTTCATTCTGCATGCATCTAAATCCAGGAAAACATGAGTGATGTCAGCTGGAGCCATAGCCAGACTTCCTTTTCTATTGAGTGTAGGGGTTGAGTGACTGGATTGCTGAGCACCATGAACCAAATTCTGAGGAAAAAATTCTGGAACAAGACACTATTGGGTTTTTCTCAAAGCAGTCTTTCACCTTAGTAATTTTGAAACTGCAAAGGATAGAATCCTTCTGGTTCTTATGATGTCCTGAGGTTAGTCTTTTCTGTTGTTCTGTTTTGTCTCAGCAGCCATGTTCTCTGCTCCTTCTTCGCAGGCCATTGCTCCAACGAGCTTCCTTTGTGGCTAAACTCAGAACATTTTAAATCATTCTGCTCTTTGCTCTTGACTCTCAAATAAATCTAGCTAGAAGCCCCCAACAGTAGCCATGTCACTGCCTGTTCACTAGACTACCTTGAAATTTCTTGTGCAGATTAATTAGTCCACTGCCCTTAATCTAAATTTTAGGCAGAATATCTGGATGCAAGTAAAATGTAGAAAGATTTTCTGCCAAAGCATAACACACATGGTTTAGAGTCCAAAAGTCAATGAAGTCCTTGTTCCTAACTGAAACCTCTTGACTTGGTCTTTGCCAGATATATTTCTATCAGCATTTTGGTCTTTTGAGCTCTGAACAGAATCTCCCATCAGGCTTCACTTACAGCATTCTAGGGTTGCTTCTTAAGTCAGCATCTCTAAACCTTTCAAAGTCTTCTCACAAGCCAGTTCAAAAGGCTCCTGAATCACATGGCCAGGTAGTATCACACCGTGAACCCACTCCTGGTACCAAAATCTGTCTTATTTACAACATTGCAGATATGCTTGCATTTTTGAGCAGAATAAAAGATTCTTAGGTCTGATTAAGACCTAAGGAACTATCTGATACTTTTTCTTCTTATGTGTGTATGCCATATCACATATGTATATATTGTAGGAATGTTAGTAGTAATTTTAATGCATAGTTTTACTCTGTCATCAACCTTCCAAAATCTGAAAAAGACCATTTCTGGTCCTCAAGCATTTTGGATAAGGGATAATTATCTTCTCTATACAGTGCACAATTGTGGTAAACTGCCTTTGGAATCAGTTGGCTTGCTACGAAGTCTTGCTCTTCCCTTCTCTGTTAGTGTGACACGTATCTAACATGTCCATCCCTCTGTGCCTTCACCTGAATGAGGCTAAGAATAGCACTCATATGTCTATTTGTTTGAAGGGTAAATGAATTAATATAGGTACCATACTTAGAACAGAGCTCTGCATACAGCAAATAAAGTGTAGTTATTAACATTTTGATACTTGGTATTTCCATATCTGAGGACTACAGTTTGAAAATTACTGTCTCAGGAAAGTGGGACATTGTGTAGCACTTTCCCCCATTCTTTTCATTTTAAAATTAAGGAAATGGAAATGAAATTTATTCATGATTATACAACTAGATGGTGACAAATTTGGCACTAAAATTTACACTTTTTTTTTGTAGACAGGGTCTCACTGCACAGTTCAGGCTGGCCTTGAGCTCACTTTGCAGCTCAGGCTGATCTCAAAGTTGCAACGATCCTCCTGCCTCGGCCTCCCAAGTGCTGGGATGACAGGCATCGCCACCATACCCAGCTCACACCATTTTTCAATGTGCCGAATCTGTTCTGTTTTTAATCTCAAAAATTTCCAGCAATTTAACAGCTATAATTCACATACTTTAAAAATGTTTCTGTATTATAATTTAGAGCTTAACATAAAGTATTGCAAATATGTGTGGCAGAAAATATTTAATATTCATCTAAGTCATTTAAAAATTCTCACTTGGACAATGGTTTTGTTATGTTTCTGAATTGTAAGTAAGGAAACTAGACTCTTCTACATTGGCTTCTGACCTGAGATAAAACTACTTTGTACTATGTGTAGTAAAAAGTATTTACAGTTTTTTAGTACATAGGTATATGCTAATGTGTATTTTTCATTTCTCTGGAGATACTTGAACTCATTATGATTACTCTGGAGACATGTAACTAAAGAAAAATGCTTTATTTGTTTAGATGACTTTGTATGGGCCTAAAGGTGTGTATTCAGTTTTTGCAAAGCTCTTTGTTCACCATATAGTATCAGACATGAGATGATGTTTGTGTTTTGGGGGAGTTGCTGGGTTCTGAAAAGCTTACTAGTTGCAGAACTATAGAGAAGATCTAATTACTTGCCTTTTTTAAAATGAACTTACTCTCTGCCATCTATATGCTGCCATAGTGTTTATAGTGTAACCTGTGTACCTCCATTCACTGGAGAGGCTGAATACTTTGGCTGTCTGGATATGGAATAGACTTCAGCCTTTTTCCGTGATATCATTATTCTTACAGACTTTTCTGAGAATATGAACAGCAGCCATGCACTTTTGTGAGTTTTACATTATGAACCGTAACAACTTTTCAGCTCTATACATATGACAGGGCATCTTGATGCTTAACAAATAAAGCCAGATCAAGATTCTGAGCTGCGAAACTGTTAACAGATTGAGTAATGGCATAGGCCCTGTGTATGGATTGTTTCAGAACATGACAGAGTAAACAGGGGACAGTCAGTTAGCACATTGGCTAAAAGGTTTTTCTTACCTCTTTTTCAGTGTAACTTCAGAGAATCAACATAGAATTACAATTTGTGTTGCTATCTTAATGTGGCCTAACTTCAGTTGAATTTTGTTTTGAAACTTTGACCACATTTTCTAATGTATGGGTGTCCATCTTCTGTTAAGTACAAAAAAAA
The DNA here is from genome assembly GCA_004027455.1 of Hydrochoerus hydrochaeris. Taxonomy (NCBI): domain Eukaryota; kingdom Metazoa; phylum Chordata; class Mammalia; order Rodentia; family Hydrochaeridae; genus Hydrochoerus; species Hydrochoerus hydrochaeris. The sequence goes on from PVLA01000493.1 coordinate 18,718, forward strand.
AAAGCTGCTCCTTGAACATAGAGAATTAAAATACTGATGCTTGCCATAAAAATAATGATCTGATGATGAGAAACATCTTGATTCAATATTCATAGGTTAAGAAGAGAAGAGATACATCTATTTATAATCTGCAGAAGAGTAAAGGAGAGCCTTTTAGTAGGTAAATTTATTTGACTCTAGACCTGGTTGTAGAGTGCTGTGATTTATCTCTACTGAAACAATAGGTTAGTAATAAATGTGGAGTGGCATAATATTTCAAGCAGCAAAATCAAAGTTCCTGAGATGGAAAAAAATTTAGACTATCTCTTATAGTTTGCTACTTAATTATGAATCTAGTCTCCTGGAATAACAATGATCTCACAAATCTTTATGTACAGTCCTTGCTAAAAGTAGGAATATTGCCATAGAGTATATTTATCTCTGAGTCTTTTGACAGTGAACTAATTTTTAAAGTTATTGTTAGCACTACTTTCATTGAATAGGCATTACTGTACTTCTTGTACCTACATCTATGAATATAAAATATTTTCCTTTTCAGATTCTTCAGTGGAAAAAAGTAAATAGTAGCTTTAAAATATTAAGTCTTGAGCTACTTAAAGAACAGCAATACTACACGTCTATCAGTTTTGTCATCGTTTGTATGTATCACTTAATTTGAAGTGAAGACAGTATGGGCAAGATGTAACAGGAGAAATTGCTCAGGAGAAAATGCAACTTCCTTCAGAATGCATGGAATCAAACTTGAAATAAACTGGATATAAATGAATTTTCAGTAGCAAGAATTGAATCTATAGTACACATTGATATGAGTAGCCTAATTTTTAGCCTCAATTACTAGTTAATTCCATCATGAAAATATTTAGGTAGAAACTGCTTTCAAAAGCTGTATTTTAATTGTAGCACTCATGGTTTATGATCGTGATGTTCAAAAGGACAGATTCAAGGATTGGACCTTATTTTAGAAGGAAAGGTATGCAAGGATCTGTATGTATTTATGATTAAATGTAGGGAGATTAACACTCAAAATTAGATTATTATCACTCAAAAATTAGACATTTAATCATATGTAGACTGTGTAAATCTGGAATGAAATTCCAAACACAGCTTTTCTGCAAATTGCAGACATAACTACTAGGTGGACTTAACACCATTTACACGGTTACCTCATAGTGAACATAGATTTTAAAACCTGAATTAAGTGAAAGATTTAGTAGTGCAAGTTTTCTTGGGAGTATTGGTATTGGAATAAGCATTTGGCTTATATACCCACTCCCATGAGCTCTTTAGTGGCTGTCATTTGCGTGCATTTATCCCATCTGTTGTGTGGTTTTTGAGGGCTGGAGTACCTATATATTGTATGCCAAGATTAGCAGCAGAACAGGTGTTAAATGCAGATATGTTCATTAAAATAATATACTTGCCAAGCAGAACTTTGAGGTCGCCTTGGTTACCTTGGATAGGAACTACTGGGTAAGTACTCAGCAGTGGTATAGTAAGACTTACTTGTTCAATTATCTGGCTTTGGAAATTGTCACTCCAGCATATGCTGTCTCTCACTGTTCATAGCCTTTGTTCTGACCCACTCTGGTGACAACAGGCTTTCTGTTCTTCCAGTGCTCACAGATGCAGGTTGTGTTTTTGCTGTTCTCCTGCTTAATGCCTATGCTTTAACCACAGCTGTAGTCTGTGACCTGCCATTCTGTGCCAAGTACTTCACTTACAACAACTTATCTAATTCTCTCAATTCTGCAAAGTAGATAACATGTTCAGTGATACACATGAGATAGAGTGAAGGCATGAGGTTGACTCTGGGCTTTCTCACTGCAGAACTCTGTCTTAATCCTTTTGTGGTCAAAATTTGTTTCCTTATCATTCCAGGTATTTGCATTTCTCTACCTAGCATTGTGTGTTTACAGTTGAAACTCTTCTAAAGTGCCTTTATCTGTACCTGGTAGTGCTACACAAATGCCAACAGCATTGCTTAAAGAGATCCTGCAGCAGATGTGTTAAGAAGTATAAAAGAGAACTGAAATGATTAATGCAAGTAGGGGAGGGAGAGCGAAAAAAAAGTCATTATTTTCTGAGTCTGTAACCAGAATTTCTTTGGTTCACAAGCCAGCAATATTACAGTCGACCATAAAATTGACACATCTTCCTTAAAGTGAGTAAGTAGGGGTTTTGAAGTATCTGATTCTCCTAATTTAGATAAAATCTAAAAGTATACAAAAAGTAAAAAAAACCCGAAGTATAAGGTCATATTATTTCTATCCTTTAGGAGTACAAGTCTTTTCTTTTAAGAGTTTGAAGTTCCACACAACCTCATACAACCTTGGGCAACTTCTTTAACTCTGAGCTTAAATGTTATTGCTTGTTAATTAGGGATTGTGTTTCTAGATCAACAGCCTCTTTTTAAATTTTTTTTTAAACTACAGGTCTAGGTCACAGCCTCTACTTGCTAAATCACAGGCTTGTGTGGAGGATGGGATGAGGTTGTGGGCTTGGCCAACAGGCCTTGCCAGGGAGCATGTCTGCTCACTGGCTAGTGGGACAGCAGGTGAGTTCTAAGCAGCCTTTCAGTGTTCTCTAATGCAAAAGGCATTGAAGATAGGCAGAAGAACACGCCATCAAACAGGTGATTAAATGTGACTTTTTTTTGAAATGTGTAATTTGGATTAAATGTGTTTGTCAATAAATTGTATTCTGAAAAAGAATAAAAGGGTAAGCTGGTGAAGACATTACCCTTTTTTTTCCTGCAAGAATGGGTTTATAGTTCTAGTTTGTCTGCAAATGAGAATTCATTCATTCCATAATGTTAATAGTGTTCTGCCATGTGCAAGATACAGATATGTGACTTCCTCAGAGAGAGTAATTTAATTATATTGAGCTGTTGCCTTATGTGGAATAATTGAAACAGGTTATTTAGAATCAAATGAAAAGGGATAGCTCCTCTGGACCTCTGATAGAAAAGAAATATGTGCTAATTAATCTCCACTTCTCATTTATGCACATCTTTTAATTATTAACATTTAAGACAACTTTAATTTTTTAAAAAAAATTTTACCTTACTAATTTTTAAAAGAAAACATTTGGTTTAATTATCAGATGCACAAAAATATGTCACATATTGCTTAATACCATTTTTGCAGGGTTCTTTTTTTTTTTAGTCTAGTGTCCAGTATTTGCTCTGTATATTTAAAACAGGTTGCTTTTCTTTTCCAGAAGTTTTATTATGAAGAACAAACAAGTCTTCTTTAGACTTTGGTTTTGGTTTTAGTATTTGACATTACATCCCTTTTTGCATTGCTATGAAATGTCATTTGAGATTCCCTTTACAAAACATTTTTGTCATAAGGTAGAGGCATCCCAAGCTGGTTCAGTTTTTATTAGCAGGGATAGAAGCAGAGCCTATGCTAGAGGCTCTCAGTTAATTTCCTTTTATGATAGCCAGAGATCACCAGGGTAAATCTACTGCTCAGATTTATGTAGTTGTTATTGAATTGATTGACATTTAGAGGTTAAGAAACAGAAAGACTTAGGGAAGGCAGTTGTGGATCTGTAGTTATGTCAGGGGACTGTACCTGCATCACCTTCTTTATGTAAATGTCTTAATGAAGACTCAATTCTATCTGTAAAATGGATTAATTAGTTCCTATCTAATGGAGTCACTGAGGTTAAAATGTTATCAGAAACAAATGTCTAACTTAACATTGATCCCCAATAAATGCTGTTTTCCTCAAAGAAATGTTTCTACCCATCTGTATAGAAGCATGCATGAGCCTGTCATACACGCATATCATGAAGCCAAGAAGTCCTTGCATTGGTAGTATTTGAGTCTTTTGCACATGAGCTGGGAAAGTACAGGATATTTTCATCCCATTGTTTACTGAATTTTCCTTGTTTTACGATTATTATACGTTTAACATTTTGTATTTGTAAAGATTTTTCTGTTTCCAAAATACTTTTATATCTGTGAATGAATTCAGTCCCAGGACAGCTTTATTTTGAGGATTCTGAATATGGCTTTGGCCCTGTCCTTTCCTGCAGTCTCTCTCATGTTGAGTCTTCAGTGGTAGTTTTCTTTGTTGCTCCTTAACTTAAACATTTTTTTTTTTGTTTAAAGAAAAAATATTTTGAAACAGAAAGTGGGTAGAAATAATACAAAATCTCAAAAACAAAACAAAACAGAAAAACAAAAATAGTAATCAGTAAGAAATCACTACTTGATAATTACATATTTTCCTCTTTGAAATAGTTGTTCAAGTTACACAAGTAAAGCCTATAAAGTGGACATCCAAACAGTGAGACTGCAATCAGTTTTGTTCATCCATCCAACTAAAACTTTAGCAACATGCTTATTAATCCCACATACTCAAACATACATGCAGTTATATCCTTTAGAATACTTTTTCCTCCCTTTTTTTTTCTTTACAATAACTATAATCCATTCTCATAAACTACTTAGAAGTTCTACACATGTATGAGTCTCTACACATATACCTAGCCTTTCTGTATTAGAGGAAGAAACAAATCAAAACAAGTCAGCAATACAAATTCCTAGAGAAACATGAAATGGAAAGGACATATAAAACCACAATACTAGGTGATCTACGGTACTTACTGTCTCTTTTATTTTCAATAAAATTGTCTATATCATCAAATGTAGTATAGTTAAACTTAGCATTGCATTACACTATTAATAAAATCTAAACATTGGAGACATTATAGGACTTCAAAGGCAGTTAACAATCAAACCAGAATGGGTATCCTATTGAATCCTGTCATCTTCAGAGTAGTTGCCCCTTTTCTCAAACTTGACACTCTCAAGGATACCAGATTCAAATAAAATCAGTCAAGATAAAACAGTGATATAACCAATCTTCTTTGTCTTATCTCTGCTATGCTATTTTTCTGTCATTGTTGTTTGTTTGCTTTTCTCCTTCATTCCACTGTCTGTCCTTTTCTTTGAGGCCTTTCTGCCATTGTTCCTGGAACCCTGGTGATTTTCTTCTCTCTCTCTAAAATGTCCTTCAGTATTCTTTGCAGGGTTGGATTGGTGGTCACAAACCCCCCAGTTCCTCTTTGTCATGGAAATATCTTGTCTCTCCATTAATTTTGAGAGACAGTTTTGTAGGGTACCTCATTCTGGGTTGGAGGTTATTTTCTTTCAGGGCTTGGAATATTTTGCTCCAAGCTCTTCTTGATTTGATGGTTTGCATTGAGAAGTCTGCTGTGATTTTGATGAGTTTTCCTTTATAGGTAATCTGTTTCTTTTCTCTGACCACTTTTAATTTTCTGTTCTTGTGATGGATTTCTTGGATCCTGATTATTATATGTCTGGGTGTAGATCTGTTTGGGTTGTAGCTGGCTGGAGTTCTATATGCCTCATTTATCTGAACTTCACTTCTGTTACTTATGTTTGGGAAGTTTTCCTTTATTTCTGTGAATAGACTTTTTATTTCATTTGTATTTGTTGCTGTATCTTCATTCACATATTTTATTCTTAGGTTATAAATCCTCTTGTCATCTTCTAGCCTTTGTATCATTGCTTCCTGGTTCCTTGTTATTTTTAAGAGATCTTTCCTTTCACAATCATATGTTACAAATCTATCTTCAAGTTTTGAAAGTTTGTCTTTAGTTTCTGTTAAAAGGTTTTGCCAGCTTTCAATTTCCTGATACTCTCTTTGGATCTGTTTCATATATTCTAGGTTTTGTTTATATTCTTCATCAAAGGCTTCTCTCCTTTCTCTGGGTTCCTCTATTCTTTCATTTGTGTCTCCTTGAGGATTACCCAGGACTTCTTTTATTAATTGTCTTATGTCTTGCTTCACCTGAGTTAGAATTTCAGATTTAAATTCGTCAATGATGTCATGGAGGTATTTCTTGATTTCTGATGAGGCTATCTCTGACATTACAGGTTTGCTGCTTTCAACCTCCTCTGCATTTACCTCTGCTGGACTCACTTTCCCTGGTTCTGCAGTTAGAGACCTTTTGCTGTTTCTCTGTCTGGTCATGTTTCCAGCCCCCTTCAGATGGGTGGGTGGTGGAAGTCTCTGGGACTTTTGTATTGCTTATAGTTTTTTCTACAGTGCACTTGCTAGGGAAGTGTTGGCCTCCAGTCCACTGCGGATCTGTGAAGTGCGCTGAGGGCCCACCCCTCCCGCTACGTCAGTCAACCAGTTTATGCTTCAACAAATTTGTGTGTTCCCTGGGGATGCCACTGGCTCATAGCAGCCTCATCCCAGCTATTGGGTTTCAACCAGGGGCCTGGCCCAGCCCAAGCAGATCCCACCAATCTGCTTTGGACCTGGGCCGTTGACTGACGCTGCCTCGGGTTTTGATTCAAGCTGGCCCTGCCCAACTCCAAAATGTTGCCTAGTCATTCCTCCGGATCTGGGGAATCCACTTCCCATCACTCACCAAAGTTCGTGCAGCTCGACTGGCTGTTTCCACTCCCTGCCACAGCGCCTCCCCCAGCCGAAGGTCTGGAGCTCAACAACACCCGCTCTCGGCAGGGCCACAATCTCAGATCGATCGTGAGTCACCTGACTCTAAGATGTGCCAGTACAGCCACCAGGGCTTGCCCAGCTCCAGCCCTCTGTCCATACTTCCTTTTCTTCTTTCTTTTTTCTTTTTCTTTTTCCTCAGTTTCTTCCTGGGTCGTGAGAATTCCTCTTCTTTTGTCTGGCTTTCTCCATGTTGTCAGATTCCAGCATCTGAGTGGTTTTTTTGTTTGTTTGTTTCAGAGAGGCTCTCTTATCGTGCCACCACTCAGTCAGCCATCTTGCAATCCTCCCACTTAAACATTTTTTTATTAGTACATGTTTGCAGTACACATTATTTACAGTCATCCTAGGTGTTAGGTACATGTTCTTTAACATATATCAGTTCTTCTTATTTCCTTCCCCTTTTTGCCCTCCTCCGACCTCGCATCTCTAGATCCCCTTTCCATTTACAAAAGATCTATGTCCCTCTTTCCTATTATGTACCTTGTATTTTTTCAAATTTATTTATACTTTGTATTTGTCATATAAAAGAAGATATGTGGTATTTAAGCTTGTGTGTGTGTGATTTATTCCACATAACATAATGGTCTCAGGTGCATCATATTTTCCTACAGATGCATTTTCTTTATCTGTTCATCTGCTGATAGATATTCTTTCCTTGAGAAGCATAGGGTGGCTTCTCACTATTCACTCTTTGGATACAGTGTTGCTTGCTTGAGCTCTTTGAGTTAGTGCTCTGTGTTTTCAGGATTAGCAGGTGCCCCCCGCCCGCAGGTGTGGAGGTCCATCAAGTGGTAAACTAGGTACGTTCATTCAAACAAGGCTCCCTGCTCCCTGTGATGAGGCAGCTAACAGTGTATCTGGTTTAGTAACATACTTTGATTTGCTTTCTCTTGTCTGTATTTTTCTCAGTACTTATTTTTTGCTCATGTGCTTCACGGCTGTGTGAAAAACACTGTATTTTAGATCTTTATTTAGAAACTCTTCAGCTTCCACTAAACTCCTGAATATTCTGGCTAGATGCTGCAGATTGTGGTGGGCACTGTGTTTGGCTTGTTCAGACTGAGTGCTGCCCAGGGCCAGGGCCTCTGTTCCCATGGATCTCTGGATCTCACCGGGTTGTTGTGAGAATGGTGTGAGCTCATAAGGAGAGCAGACTTGAGAGGTCAAGTGGTTGGGATTATAACTCAGGCTGTGAATCTAGGGGCTGTATAATTTTATTTAGCCTTCCTGTGCCTCACTGTCCTTATCTTTAGAATAAAAACAGCAGTGCCTATCTTAAAGGAATGTTTTGAAGGACAAGTATGTTAATATTTATACAGCACACAGAGTAGCCCTGGCACATACTGAATAACCAAGTGACTATTACCTGTTTCTCTTTGTGTATTCTTTCTTCACCTTCAGGGTCCTTCTCACTAGGTCTTTCATAACCTTATTATTTTTCAGTTATCTTTCAGTTACCTATTATAGTTCCACACTACAAGAGTTACAGCCATGTGATTTAACTCATGCTGCTTTAGAGTGCGTATTTTTTTACCTCTCTGAATGTGTGAAGGTGAGGACCATGACGTGTACCTTAGGTGCTCTTGTCTTTCAGCCTGCCCTGTCCATGAAGATGTCTGGTTTCTGCCATCAACTCTACAGAGAGCTGCTCTTTAGGCTGGAGGTTTAAGAGCTGGGAAAAGACTCATGGAACATAATCTCTCCTTTGAAAGATTTTATAAACTGTTTGATTATTTAAGATTAGCACACACAACAGTGAACAGTTAAAAGTGCAGTTAAACTTTGTGCTGGCCCTGTGTCCAGGCCAGCACAAAGAGACAGGTCAGAGGAGAGTCATGTCTGTAAAAGGCATACGAATGAGGAGAGGCATTTGGGGGAGCAGGGTGAAGAGAGTGGGTGTGCATGGGTGGAGGCAGGCTCAGGTGCAGGTCACGCTAATAGGGTCAGTGCTTACACCAGTGCTGGTAGTCAACCTTGGGGGTTAACTGAAGAGGGTGCATTCACAGGGCACATGTAGGCAAGGTGCTTTGCATGCATTAACACATTTAATTCTTCCCGTAAGCCTTCAAGGTAATAAATATGTCTATTTTATAAATAAGGAATTGGAAGTTGCCAATAGATTTTATTTAGTTGAGATTATGATAAATGTTTTATTTTTCTAAGTTCTCAATTTTTGATAGGCAACAATTAGAAAATTGTAAACAATCATGCCTTGTAATTTTTTATAAAGATACAGTTTTTAGGTAACTTTAGGTTCATATCTTACTTTGTAAAGGAAAGTATTTATGATAACTTCTCCCTATAAAGATATAATATGATTATCAACAACAACATATAAAAGATAAAAGGCTTTCATGTTTTGGAATGTGGTGTAGCTTATTTCAGTCTTTCTTTTTATAATTTAGGTCAGCATATTAGATTTTAGTGGTTTGTTATTCGTATGATTAAAAACAACTGGTGGAAATCATTCCCAGGAAGAAAAAGGACCAAACAAGAAGTTCGCAGAGTATTCATGTGATAGGACTTCTATGTTTAACTTCGGTCTACTTAGGTGTCAGTAACAGACCAGAATTTGCTTTCTAACTACCTTAGTAGTGTGTTCTTCTATAACTTTATGCATATTATAAATTGTAGATTATTGGCACATCCCATCAGCGGTTTTTTTTTGACAACGCTTTGGTTGGAAATATATTTTACTTTTCATTGTGTTATCTAAAGGAAAAACACTTGAAATTTATAATTTTTTCACTCTTCAAAGAGACTATCTCAGTTTCAGCTTCATTTGTCTTTAAGTTTTTTTTTTTTCCCCAATGAGATGTAGGTTGTATCCTTGTTGCATCAAAGAAGACTGCTTTGTTTCAGTAGAAAATAAAAAAATTTTGAAATAACTAAACATGAACATTAACTGCATGGTGAGTAAAGTTGATAAGCTTTTAAATTGTGGATTACCATGTTGATAAACAGAGCAATTAGTGATTGCTATTGGTTTACTCATTTGCTAACATAACAAGTAATCAATAGGGCAAGTGTTTTGAGTCCTTTAATTGGGGCCATATTTCTTGTGGCTGTTTGCGTATCTATTTCCCTTCTCATTCACAGAGCTTGCTGTGGATTAGTGTTAACAATCCTGTGTTTGAGGTTGCTGTGAAACCTGATGCCCCACCTAGGAGGCCTGCCTTCCAGGGCGGTATATGAGGTATGCGAGGTGTGAATGGAAAGCAGGAGACTGGTTTCCATTTTATGGACACACTGTGTACGCAGAGTCTGCCGCCTGCTTGGAGATGTTTCCTTACCCTGTGCATGTGTGAAAGAATGTATATGAGAATTCTTTGTAGTGCTTCCTTTTTGTCCTTTTTCTTACAGCATTTTAGGATGTTAAAATTGAGCTCCAAAAATTAACCCCATTAAGTTTGCTCTTTCATGTCATCTTTTTTATCTTCATTATCTGTGCTGCAAATTTAAGTTTTTCTTTGACTGGTTTACCTGTTCTGGGAAACTCACTGTGGGAATGCTTCCTAGATGACCTTGCGGTAGTTTTCTTTTTACTTAAGTCTATGAGATAACAGTTCCAGTTAGTGAATTAAAGTTTCATGAACTCTAAGATGGGAGATATATTCCAGTTTCCTATGATCATGATAAATGTTACTGATTTTAAGATGTCTTTTAAAAAGGTAGTATAGCATAGAAAAACAGGTTTTTGTATGAAGTGTAACTTTTTTATTAGGCTCTGGCTGCTATGGAATATCACTCATGTTTGATAGGAATACGTAGCATAATATGAATGGAAGCAAAATAGATATATGTATGCCAAAGTCCACTCTTTGAGCATTTCTGGAAACTGTTTTAAAGAATTCAATGTTAAATTGTAGACCTGGCCACTATATATGTTCTTAAAAATACGTAAAAAGAAAAAGAAAAACGTGGCAGTATATGCTACTTGACTGACTGGGGCAGCAGCATTTCAAGTTTGAGACCACCCTGCCCAGTTTTGCAAGATCCTATCTCAAAAATAAAAAGGGCTCAGGATGTAGCTCAGTGGTAGAGTGTTTGGTTGCCAACCTCACCAAAGGAAAAAGAAAAAAGGCTTCTCAGTTTTCAGTCCCTCAGTATTCTAGTAAAAAAATGAGCACTGGTGGTAGTGATGTTCTTTATGAGTCTTTCATCACGGGAAGTTTGTGATAGTGAATACCACGATCTCTAGGGGCGAGCAGCCCCAGGTTATGGTATATATCTATTTGTGAGGCTGTGAGGTGTTGGGCAGACTTCATTTCTTTCATTTGTATCAGATCATAAGCATATCTTCCACAAGGTTATGTTACCAATTGTGAACATACTTCTGTATGTGTTCTTGCTAGTTTCTTCTTAGGACCTCAGTCATATTGGCAAAGCCCCACCTGGGAGCCTCACTTTATCTTACTTTCCTCTTTAGAGTCCTTCATGCACACCCTGTCCTATGTGGAAGTATTGAGAGCTATAGGATAGGAATTGGGGAAGCATAGTTCAGCCTGTAACAGCAAGTCTGCAGTGTGAGCTCCTTCTCAAAGCTGTTTATTGCTTTTGATAAGGATACTCCAGTAGTGGTTGGTGTCAAAATAAATGATGAAGGTAAAATGTGTCACTGTCCTCTGAAACAAGAGGACTTCACTTAGACTGGGGTTCAGAGTTCACATGAGAATGTTAGGGTTTTAACTGGATGATGAGGAGTTGAGGCAAAAGAGTTTGAGGCCAGGAGTTATGAATTATATTTACAATCTGAAGCTTGGAATGAGCAGAGTCTGGTTGGGAGAATGTGAGGAAGCAGCTGAGGCTGGAAAAGAGTTTCATATCTGGGAATCACAAGAGGTTCAGTGCCTGTAGGATGAGGCACGTGAATGTTAGAGTTGCTTAAAGTCCAGGCAAAGGTGTTTTATCCCAAGCTTCCTAATGATGGGGAGCATCTGTGAAAGAGTTTTGAATTGGTAAGTGACATAATTGTCCATCCTACACATGTCAGTGTAATTTCTGCAACATAGGCACACATACACACATTGCTCGTGGAATTAAAATACCTTTTCCAAACAGTTGACCTGCTCTTGTCGATCCTGATAGCGGTTAGCTAACTAAGCAGTCCTGTTGAACAGGTGGGAGACCCTGACTCCATGCAGGGAAGGGACTCTCTGTCCCCAGGACAGCAGTATAAGGTCAGAGGACCCTGCCGGCTCCAGTAGGGTTGGACTTGTCTGATCCTGGGGAAAGTCAGCATTTTACAAAAACTCCTAAAGTGGAATATTGCTTTGGGTTACTAAAATATTTCTTACTTCTCACATTTCTTTTAAATATTTTTACCATTATTATTGTCTGCACCACATTGGCTATCTTTTTATAAGGACAGCATTCTTTCTTGAAATGTAATATAAAATTTCATTACAAAATATGTAGCTGGGTTCCATTTCATAAAGTTAATTTACTTCACAGAGCTTTGGAAATGCCTTGACCAGTAGTTTTTGATCTTTGATTAAAATGTCAGGTAATAAAAATATTATGTGAGTTGAGATATATCTGAAATAAAATCTAGTGTGGAGAGTTTAACTGTAGTTGCAATTTGGAAAGTTTTGTGCATTATTTATTATTTTTGACATCTCTTTAAAAGTCAAAAATTAAAAGGTCAAAGTGAAAAATAATTTGAAAGTTAATTTTCAAAGATTTAAATGGTGATTGAATTGCTTGCATGTTTTTAGCATCAAGCTAAGAGTTTGTCTTCAAATTATTGCTTAGAGGTAATGTTAATGCCACACATATCGAATTATTTTATGAAGGTAAAGATCAGTAATCCCTTTTATCTCATTTGAACTATCTGGGATACTAAATTTTTAAATTCTTTTACAAATATTAAGGGCCAGAAATTTGACTAACTTTTGTGTTTTAAGACGGCCGTTTTAGTTATCTGTATTTACCAGTTGTAAGTGAAATGTCTCCTAGCTATTGCACTTCAGCTCTTATTTACCATACCGTCCCACAGTATAGGTCGCCTGTCTACTAGACTTTAAAAATCTCCATCATTGTATATGGTTATATTCTGACAGTAATGTCAAGGTATTATTTCAGAGACAACTGGAGATGATGTGGTCAGTTTCTGATTCCGCCGTATGTTTTTTGGGATAGGTGACAGTCATGTTAGAACATAACAGAAGAGAAAAGTATTTGGCATTCTGAAGCAAATTAGGTTTTAGGGTCTGCTTTAATTTTAAAAACAAAAGCTCTACTGTTTCTAGCCAGAAAACCAAATATCTTGGAGTTAAACATGGAAAATGTTTATAGTGTTGTATAGTTTTATTACTACGGACAGAAGGAAAACAGTTTACGGAGTACCTTTCAGCCAGTGAGAAATTTTACACAGGCCAACAATTAAGAAGTGTACAAAAATTTTTTTTGGTTTAGGGAGAGTGAATGATAACTTAAGATATTGAGTCATTCATGTTGAAACAAGTATCATCTTTTTTTGGCTTTTATGTGGTGCTAGACAGCCAAGAAGAAAGGTTTTGCAAGTTACAAGATTGTCCTTAAAGAAGGGCATGTCTTTTTTCTTTTTTCTTTTGAAACTCATCCTCGTTGCTCTCTAGAGTGCCAATTCGATGGCCAGAGCTCAAGCTGCTGCTGCATGCCAAGTGTTACAAGTCACATGTAAAGGATGGTGACATAAAAGGACAAAAGAAGCTTGAATCTTTTGGAATCAAAGAGTTGCCGTATCAGTCAATTTTATTTAGAAGGAAGGGGAACTGAACCTGTGTCTTGTCCTGTTATTTTAGGTTCTCGATCACTCATAGCTGAACATACCAGTGCTAGTACCTGAGCTACCCTCTTCCCAGCTGTATCCAGTCTAGAAGTTGGTAAACTAGGGTCTGCGAGCCAAATTTAGCCTACTGCCTGCCTGCTTTATTTCTCTTCCTCTCTCCGGTTTATTATGTATTCAATGTATACTTACTATTAATATACTTATATACCAATTATTTATCTTAATTTATTAACTAGAAAACAAATGTTTATTGATTTATTTGCATGTATGATATATTCATGTATTTTAAATTAGAATGTGGCAACTTGATTCTTTACCTGCTGTCTGTGGCTGGCGGTAGTGATGTTCCTGCTGTAGTAGGAGAGTCAAGGAACTTTGTCAGAGACCATGGAGCCTGCAAAGCCTAAAACATTTGTAATTTTGTCCTTTATAAAAAATATATTTTTTTCAAATATTTGAGATTGTCCCACTTTGTTATCCAGACTAGCCTGAAACGGTCCTCTTGCCTCACCATCCTGAGTGGCTGGGATGATAGGCATGCAGCACTGTGCTGATTTAACTGAAAAATATTGTTGATTCCTGAAACAGTTTGTTGACTGACTGCATTTGTCTTTCTGTGAAAATGCCTATTAAAATCTTTTTTTTTCTGTATTACTGTTGATCTTTTCCAAGCTATTTTCATCTCATATCTCAACTACTTTAGTTACCTAGTTAACTAATTAGGAGTTTTCATTGATCATTTATAATTTTATCACTTGTCTTATATCAGATATGCCATGATATTGCAAACTTTCTTAAACAGAGTTTATACCCATGACCAAAAATGGCAAGGGCTTCCTGTTTCCCACCACACCAGGTCTTGACACTGGCTTGCCTTTCATGATTCTGTCTTCCTGTTGTATTCTACCATGCCAATATTCTATTCCCTCTTACTTATGTAACGTATGTAACGTACACTTTAAATGCTGGTGTTTGCTAGGAAACCTAAGACAGTTCTACAGTTTGAGTTATCCTGTGTGAAGTAGCAGCAGCTTCTGGTCACTCACTTTGCCACTAGTCTAACCTTGTCTGGTCTGTCTTCCACTGGCTTTCTGTCATTTTCTGGAATGAAGGTCTTCACCAGTTTGCATTCCCGATTACAACCACAGTGACTCCACTTCTCTCCAGGAGAAGCCCTGGGGGTTAAATATCAGTTTGTTGATATTTCCCTCAAGGCTCTGGGCGATGTGGCCCTGCATATCTTTCTAACACCATTTCCCCCTGAGCCAGGCATTCTTTATCTGTTCTGGTAGGGCTGGCTGTGTCTGGACTTCCTACCCAGCTTATGCCTGAAACAGCTTGCCTGCTGTGCTCCTTCCTCCCAACCCTTCTCCTATCTGACTGTGCCCTCATTAGCCCTTCTTGTGTTAAACACAGCTGCCACTTCCACTGGGAACTGTCCTCGTGCCTTCTGCTCCATCTTTCACCACACCCTCTGTGTCACCACTGAGCCTTATGCATGCCTGTCACTCGGTACTTGTGCTCCTAGACACATGCTCTTTGTATCTTGTCACCAGTTAGCATGTGTCTTCCTTTTGTGTCATCGAATCAATAGCTAAGTCATGACTTTTTAGTTTACCACTTCTTTACCCCACACCAGACCCATGTCTTCTTGCTCATCCTGTAACTCAGTACCTGGCATATAAAACACAGTCCATACTTGGCTGTGAAGTGAGTGAATTAATTCACTGAGGTCAGAAATTTTGTCTTTTATATACAACCTATGTCATAGACCAGAGCTCAACAGTATTGATTATAATCAAGCCATGAAGAGTGTTTTTTTTAAAGATAAAAGGGTTCTTTTCTCAAATCTGATCAGAAGTACAGTAGAGATCAGACTGAAACAGCATGTGTGAGCATACTTGCCCCAATCCCTGCTAGGTTCCTGAATAATGTGGACTCCCCAGACCTACTGGCTGAGGGTGTGTATGGGACCCCTACAAGGAAGGTAGTCTTGGCTCTTATAGCTGGTGAGCAGACCTTCCTGCAGCCATGTGATGGGCTAGACTAACCATGCTGAGGAATTGACTTCTTATCCTTGAAAGGAAAGTTGGTCCTAAAAGTTATCTGTGTTTCTAGCTATAGAAGTCTATCTCAGAGTTTCAAGTTTATTCCAGCCCTTGGTCCTTGTTCTAGTGTACACTTACTGGAGGACCCTTGCCTCTGCCTATCCTAATGCTTCATTTTTACCACAACCATTTCCTTTGCTTCATGCTAGGCATCAAACTCAGGGCATTGTACATGCTAGACAAGCCTCAGTCACTGAGCCACACCCACAGCCCACACCATGCCACTTTCTTTTGCCTGAGAAGCCTTCTGCTGTCCTGTGTTACTGCTCTGCTGCAGCCATAAACCAGTACATGAGACAAGTTTCTCAGAATCATCCTGTAGCATGCAGTTTAGTAAGTCAGTTGGCCAGATGTTATCTACCACTAGTCTGCTTACCTTAACACACTCATGACAGAGCTATAATCTGTATTTTTCTCTTTCTGGTGGCTTAAACCAACCTGCTAACTGGGTGGCTTTTTATTAGTAAAAAGAAAAACTGACTAAAGTGTTTATATCTGTTTATATGTCCAGTGGTCTATGAGCTGCCTGATGCGACAGTGGGTCAAGCTGGTGGGAACATGTTAAACATCCTAATATTATTTCAAAATATGAATGTACTTTTTCTATGTGTATGTTGTCTTCTAGCTGTTATTTATATTTTACTGCAACACTGTGTCATTTTCACTAGGTTTATCTGCTTAACTAGAGAGGTCTCCTCCTGTAGTTCTGTCATGCCTCCTGTCCTTGACTACTTACCAGTTGACTGGTCATTTAAAAGTTAAACACTTGTGTAGTTACACCATTTAGAAGAAGGGGAAAAAATGTGCTTTGGACATGGGTAAGACTACAATTCAAATGATACTGTATTTGCTTATGCAAGACTGGAAATCCATTAAACTTTTCTTTGTCCACTTCATTAGAAAAAAGAGGCCTGCTTATGGACTTAGCCATCTAATGTGAATCAGGGCTGTGCATACCTCAGAGAAAACTTCTCAAAACGTCTCTGAGTTTAGGTTCTTCTTTCTTAAGTGTGAATACAGTGATGGCTTCTCTCTCAGTGTTACTGGAAGGGTAGTGGAGCTAACATACCAAAAGCCTGCTCATAATAGAAATAGGACTAATGTTAATTTTGTGATAGTTCTTGGAAGTAGAGAAGGTTTAGTTGAGCACCCCCCACCATGTCCAGGAGAGTTGGAGATCTAGTTATTCACAATCCATGAAAATCCATTTATTTTCTGGTGTTTTTAAATATATTTTAAATTAAGATTACAAATTTGTAAGGTTCCCCCACCATAGTCTAATTTTCTGTTGGTTTAAAACATTGAAAGAAATTGGAGAAAAAGATGAAAACGTTCAGTAATGTTGGATAAAGCTGGTCAAATTTTGTGCATCTGACTTTTTTCTTCTAAATTTATCTGGTGTTACACTGAAGAAGTGTTCTTCCTGGTGAATGTATTTCAGAAAAAAAAATGTATTTTGTTTGGACTGAAAGAGTATATTATGTGTGTGTGTTTTCCTGTTTACGTGTACTCACAGGAGTATTGATGTGATAAACATGTCTTAAGGCACTCAGCAGCTGTGATCTGTGTGAGCAGCCCCAGAGCAGTACTCTGACAAGGAACATTTGTGGAGTTGGAAAACATGAAGAACCCTTGGTAAGTGGCACCGAGGGAAAGCCTTTGTGGGCACAGTGCTTGCAGAGAAGGGAATGCGACCACCAGTTGTAGAAGGACTCTGAATTTCTCATCACAAAGTCTTGGCTTTGGAATCTTCTCCTTTGAATATTGACTTCTGAAATGGAATAAAAGTTGATACATGTGCCATGTTGCAGTTTCTTTCTCACCACATGTTAAGTGACAATAATACAACCTTGTTGGATAACTAATACTGTGTTGTTTCTAATTTACATCCCTGGTAATTTTTCTTGTTCTGGGAATAGGTTGCTTGAGAACACGTGTGGAAGCTAAAATTAGCTTCAAACCTACCTGAGTAAAAGTGAGAATTCTCATATAATGGACTTACAAATATTTAGATTTTAAAATGGTATTTAAATGTGTAGATTGAATTACATTTTTCAGAGTAGGTATATCAAGAGAATAAAAAATACAGTAATAACAAAAAGAGCACCAGGAATATTTGTGGTGAATGATAGTTCATTTTAAGAAAGAAATAGAACACTTAAACTCCCATGATAGTATAAAATTTAGTATAAAAACATAGTATAAAATTTTTGCTACAAGACAAATAGACATATGTCTGCTTATACAAAGTATAAAAAATATACTGTGAAGAAAAAATGTAAATTTCTAGATTGGCTGCAATGTTTTTGTCAAGAAGAATCCATTATGCAGTGGATATTCTTTAAGTAATGAACTCTTTATTGAAGTATGCACAGTGATACCTTACTTCACCAACTTGATTCCTCGACTCTGGTTGCAAACCAAGTTGGCTGAGAACCAATCAAATTCAGTGGTTAGATTTAATGTTGACTTATGGGAAAATTTGATTCTGTTCTTGTCCAATTCGGTTTGTGGCTAGAATTCAGAGAATTCAGTTCGTGAACTAAGGTACCACTGTATATGAAAAGCTGAATAACTGGACAATTCCATGTCCTTCATTTGACTTTGTACATAGGGCATGAGTGTTTTCAATAGAATTTATGACGGCTTTTATGCCTGAAAAATTTTGCATTTTACTGGTTTAAAATTACACATAAAAGTTGAAAACCTAAATTCTGATGACTATGTATTATTGCAATGTTTGAAATGATAGATTTACACTGAAAAATTTTTATGAACACAGAAGCTGTTCCCTGAGAGATAGTATGGGGGCAGTTAAGGAGCTGGTTCTCAAAGTCTGAGGAAGAGGGTGGGAGTCTGGAGCGGTGTTGACCTGTGATGGAATGATGAGTTTGCCTTGAGCAGTGGCAAGAGGTGGCAGGAACACCAAGCGTCTGAACTATATTTATGTAGGAGATTAGAATCCATGAAAAAACATTCCACATGTTATATTCAAGCCCTATAACTTTATAAAGAACATCTAAAGTTAAGGGATGGTTTCCTCTTAAATCTTTAAAAAATTTTTTATCTTAAAGAGAACAGAACAAAGCAAAACAACAAAGCAGATCAGAACAAAACATTGCAAGCAACACAGGATTACAAAACAAGACAAAAGGAAATCAGCAGTGGATACCATAATGTCTCTTGTTTTCTTCAAAATAGTTGTCCATGTCTTCACACACAATGAATTCAAACAAAACAAAATAGTATGAAACTGATCAAAACAAAAGAATGAAAGTATTGCAGGCCTTCAAAACCAGACAATAGGAAAATCAGCAGTGGCTACCATAATGTCTCTTGTTCTCTTCAAAATAACTGACTATACCTTCACACATATTGAAATCAAGTAATAGAATACAGATTAAAACCAGTCAAAACAAAGAATAGAAGTGTTATTTGACTTCAAAACAAGATGATAGGAAATCAGCAGTGGCTACCATTATGTCTTATTTTCTTCTAAGTAACTGCTAATACCATTACACATAATAAAATCAATTCTTATAAATTCTTTTGGAGAAGTTCTAGGCATGTATAAGCTTATGCATGTTCATTTGTCCATTCTGTATTAGAGGGAAAAACAAAACAAAACAAAATGCATGAAAAACAAGAAAAAAAGACAACACTAATGAAGAGCCCCAAAAATAACAATATAGGCTTTCAAAACAAGGCAATAGGAACAAAACTGAGGTTATTTTGCATAGTTATCTTCAAAAGAGTTACTCAGATTAGCAGATTTTAGCATGCAAAATTGATCTAATCTTGACTGTTAGCTGTTTTGTTCTAAGAACTAATAGAATTACTAGTACAATCATCTTAGCTATCTTAAGTGTATATATACAGATTTCTATCTTTTTTTCTTTTCCAGTCTTCTCCTTTCTCTGAGTTATTTTTTCCTCTTTGAGCAGTTTCTTACCCTTTCACAATATTTATTGAACATTTTGTGTCTTATTTACTCTTTCAGTTTCTTACACTAGGGAGACAATATGGTATTTACCTATGTGAGTTTTATTTATTTCACTTATGTTCTCTTATATTTCTTAACAAGACCAAGCCTTTTTAGGACTTTCATGCACTCTTCAGTTCTAGTTTCTTGGGGCAAAGATGAGTGGTATTTGAACTGAGAATTCTGCATACAGTCAGAGCCATTCAAAAAGGAGGGATCATTGTAAATACAAACCTGTTACAAAGCTTGTACATCAGCCATATGTATTGTAAAGTAACTTCCTGTGCTAATGTTCCACTTTCTTCTCTTATAGTATAGTAATATTTACTTGTACATGTTTTATGCCAATGTGAACAAGAATTTTTCCATTAACTATATTAGTAAATGCAGTCTATTTTGATCATACTACTATAGATCAAAGAGCTTAGAATAAACCAGATCCAGAAACTTATTAGACAACATGAGATAGTATACCTTCTGGGAGATTGGTCATTTTCTTTATCTCACTTGGAGAGTATTTCCAAGAAGTAGTCTTCATAACATCTTAGTAGTTTACTTTTCTCTCTAGTAATTACCAAACTAGTAACTTTACATTCAGGGAAATTTTCTTTATTTTTCTTTTTGTTATCTTTGGACTTTTCCTGGAATCACTCCAAACATTATTATTTAAAAATAGTTGTGTGATTTATTGTGCTTTAGTTACTTCAGAAGGACCAAAGCTAAGCCCTGGGAAGATTGGAACTTATTAATGACAGTGGCTGCGTCCTACCTTTCGTCTACCTCCTGCTTCGTGAAAAGATTTCGCTGAATGTCACTGGAGGAAAATTTTCATGTTTACTTGTATGTACTTAGGTTTTTGTTTTATTCTATTTTTGTTGTTGTTGTTCTGTTTTTTAATATGGCAAGTTTAAAAAGGTATTTTTATAGGCTGTATTTAAAATTTTCAAAATAGAAATGATATACTGACTTCCAGACAAAATATGTGTTTTAAACATTAGATACCCTTCTTTATCAGATACAAGAATATGTCTGAAAAAACTTGCAGTACTTTACAGCCACTTACCCATTAGTTAGCCCGGGGGAATCCTGGAGAGGCAGCAAGCCCGAGTGCCGCCCTTCTTACTTTACTCTTACTTTGCTTCTGTGGTGGGTACTGAAAGGCAGTTCTAAGGTCAGGAGGGTCCTGCACAAGCTTGCAGCCAGGGTTGAGGAGCATGTGGCTGCATTCTGTGCTGAGTCAGTGATAATTGAAGTTCTGGGTGTGAATTTCACTATCAGTACCCTCATGTGCTGAGACCCTGGTGTGTGTTCTCAGGTAGTTAGGTCTTTGCCATTGGTGGGGGTTCTGTTTGATCTTTCTGCAGTTTGCAGTCTCATGTTGTTACTTTCTTTCTGGATATTCAAACATTTGGTTTGGGCAGGCAGTTTGTCTCAGACATCGTGGGTCTGATACGTCCCATGCATCACCGTGACTATATTCTAATACTGATAATACTTCTTCAACAGTCTTGCAGTTATTAGACTACTAAATTAGATGTTTCATTCTTTGAAATCTGAAGTTCAGCCAAGCAGGATAACACAGGCTTGTCATCCCAGTAACCTGGGAGGCTGAGGCAGGAGAGTCATAAGTGCCAGTCCAGCCTGTGGAACTTAGCAACTTAGAGATCCTGTCTCAAAGTAAAATCTAAGGAAAGGGTTAGGGGTGTAGCTTAGTGTGAAGGCCCTGTGTTTAGTCCTCAGTACTACACCACACAGAGAAAACAGAAACCTGAAGACCTTTATGTTAGCATTGAGTAATATTTTCAGAAAACTTGTAGCCTTATAAAAGTGTTTTTAAGTTTGAAATAGGATATTTTAAAAATCTCCTGCTTACCTTTTTTTATTAGTCCTTAGGTGCAGCCCATCATGTTTGCACTTCTTGTTTGGAGTTGGCAGGTGGGCATCACATATCTTTTCTCCTCCTATCCCCTTTCCTCCCTCCCCTGTCCTCCATCGCTTGATCTGCTTCCCACTTAAGAAAGAGCTGTCTTCCTACTTCCTGTTATCTAACCTTTTTTTTACTCCTTATGCTTTGAGGTTATCGTGTAAGAGAAACCATGTGATAGTTTAGCTTATGTGACTATTTTATTTAACATCATGGTCTCAAAATGAATCCATTTTCCTATAGAGGACTCAAGTGTATCTTTCTTTAAGGCAGAGTAGTACTCATTGTGAATCAATACTAGTGGGCTGCTTCCAAAATTTAGGTATTATGAATTGTGCAGCTGTAAACATGGGTATACATGTAATATCACTGTAATGAGATCACTTTAACTTTAGGATTAAAACTCAGTGTTCTTGGTGAAATAGAGCAGCAGAAATCCTTTTTCTCTGCTCTATTTTTTCCTTAGCACTTGTTTCTAATGTATTGAATATTTTACTTTTGAATTGTAATTGTCTTTTCCACTACAGTGTAAGCTTTATTTTGGTAGGGAATTTTCTCTGTTTTGTTCTCCTGTGCATCTTTAGTTTTTATAACAGTGCCTGACACATATTCAATGGATCTCATTAAATAATTGTGTTCTGAACTGTTACCTGTTAAATAATTCTGACTTCAAGTTTATAAATCTGCCAGAACAATAATGATTATGCTGTTCTGATTGTCTTGCATCCTTAGGTGTAAAACATGGTATTTTCACAGGTTTTAAAATGTTTACCATACACTGAGATGTTTTGTTTCCTATACTTTGGGGTTATAATTGCAGATTAGCTCTTATTTATAAGGTAGGATTATTTATGGTTAATCTGTCTTATTTTGTGTAGTTATATTTTTTTATGGAGCCATTAAACTTATCAGAATTTACTATACCATATTTAATTGACCTAACATGCAGGGTCTTGCAGTTGCTGAATTTAGGACATGTTTCATTGTCATAGGACGATCGGAGCACTTCTCCCCAGGACATTACGCAACGGTGGTGTGAAAAATGATGTTTTAATATTTTGAATTAGTTATGTTTCACAGTCAGGGACAATTTTGAGGCATTCATAATGTTTCATTAAGGGTACCTAGGTGTTCCTATTTGAACCATAAAACTACTAAATTTTTTTAAAAAACACATCAGTCTTCTTTTGTATGTACTTGAGTAACTCCAGGATAGCCGTAGTGTGGAGAGGGTTTGTTATTACTCAGTATTGAAAGATAGGGAATCTTTATCACCTGATGCTGGTGGTGGAGCCATTTCTAACACATCATGTCAGAGAGAGCTCTCTGTTTACCACGTGACAAAAGAAAGCTTCCAGGAGGACAACTATGAGTTCAGAGATCAGCAAGCCTGGTTGCCGAATGCATCTTGTCTGCTGTGGGCTGCTGGATTGCTGAGTACAGGTAGATTTGAGCATCAGAACAGATGTTTCTTATATGTGACCCACTCTGTAAGGTATAGTTTTCATCTCCAGTAAACCAGAGATGCTCTTCAGAGGCCTATTCCATTCTTGAGAGAATATTAGAATCGTATGTTGAACAAAGGCTGTAAGAATCTGGGATCTATCTCCCAGGTAGGAGAGTCTTCTAACCTTTTTACCCCTCAGTTTCAGTACTCATGAAATGGGAGGACTGGACCAGTGAATAAGAGAAATAAAAATGACTGCTTTTCCTCCAAGAGTAGAGAAGTCTTAAAAGGGATCAGTTTGACTTGCTAACCTATATGGCTGTGTATCGG
Source organism: Hydrochoerus hydrochaeris (assembly GCA_004027455.1). Taxonomy (NCBI): domain Eukaryota; kingdom Metazoa; phylum Chordata; class Mammalia; order Rodentia; family Hydrochaeridae; genus Hydrochoerus; species Hydrochoerus hydrochaeris. The sequence goes on from PVLA01000493.1 coordinate 41,787, forward strand.
CTGCTCGGAGAAGAGCATTTAAAATCAGTGCAGTATTAATTGAATTAATTGCTCCCAACACTGACATCTTTCTAGCTTATTATTCTGTTTGTCTATTCCTCACTCAAGTCAGTCAACTGTGGTGGTGAGTTTCACATGGCAATTAAAGCATAGTGTTTAAATACATTCTATTCTAATTTAGAGATGTTTTAAAACAAGCATCAGCTCCCAATTTTTTGCTACCTAGAAGTGTGTGTGTGTTCAGAAGTAGAGATTGACCTCAAACTAGCTTTACCACTGAATCACAAGCTGAACCCTTTTTATCTTTTCAGATAAGGTCTTACTAATTTTCCCAGGCTGCTTTAAAGTCATGATCCTCCTGCCTCAGCCTCCTAAGTCATAGCAATTACAGTTGTATACTTTTAATATTTTCATAATATTCCATCATTTAGTTGCTTTCATATTTTCTATTTTTTGGTCTTTTAATGCATTTAATTGTAGTGAACAGAAAAACATAGTGGAAAGAGCTATGGTGAAAGCTGTATCCAGGTTTCTAATCTTGATACAACTTTTTCTGGATTTATAACTTTATAGTACTCACTTCTTCCATTTATAAAATAGAGATAATACTGATTTTGAAGTATTTAAATATTAGAAGTGCTAAGGTAACAATGTTTTCATAAAACAGTTCATAGTAGGTAATAATACATTGCAGTGTCATAATAGTAATTGGAAATCATTACTTGTTGACTGTACAGCAGTTACTGAAATCACAATTCTTGGTTTTGATCAGGTTCTATAGACTGAATTACTAGGAAAAAGGGTATTTAAGATACTCTATTAACATTTTAGTGTCTCTGACTCTATGTCCAAAATGTTGCCCAGAATATTTATAGTAATTCATACTTGCAATAGCAGTATAGTGTTTTTCTTTCTAGAGCCTTTCCAGTAATCTTATTAAAACTTGTACTGATTCTTGCAACTGAAACTCTGTTTTAAAATTTTCATTTATTTTATGTCTGGTGAAGTTGAAATTGTTGATTTTTCCTATTAATATTTTTCATACCAATGTAAATAAATTTAAAAATTTTTCATAACTTGTATATGCTCTTTATTTTTTGAAGCTATTTGTATTTGTTGTACTTTTAAAAAGATATTATTCATAAGTAAGCATTTATCCTTAATTTTATGAAAGTGTTAGCATTCATAGTTTCATTTCAAATACTGCTTTTCCACATTCAATCTTCTATCAGCCCCCTTTGCTGACTCCTGAGTCCTTCATACCAGACAACTCAGCCTCCCTATTGCTAGTCTCCTCTTGTGTCCTTCAGCTTATTCTCAACTCTGTTCTCAGATCACTGGTGCAGCCAGACAGGCTTTGCTGCTGTTTGTCACTTGTAGAGCCTATTTATGGCCCTATCCTGGTATTCTTTCTGTGTCTCTTACTTTTTCCTTTGCACATCTTCTGTGAGGCCTATTTGATTATGCCACAGTTTATTATTTGATTATTTTAGCTTGTTGCTTTTAAAATAATTACATCAATTTTCCCTGCTGCATTAAAACTTGCTTCAGAGAAGTGCTCATGTTTTATCCTTTCATAATCCCCAGATCTCTTAGCACAGGCAGGGAATGTAATAATCACTCATTGAGAGAGAAGGAGAGAGGGAAAGGGGAGAGCGGGGAGGGAGAGGGAGAGGGAGAGAACATAACTAGATAACTGCCTGCTCTCCACTTTCCAAATACACACATATACACATTTATAGAGAGTGGCAAAAGCAATGAACTCTAAAAGGCTTGGGACAAATATCTTGGTGTTCTTTGCATTTTTTCATCAGTTATGCTCTGATTCATACAGGTGCTACAGAGGAAGGAAATATAGCCAGAAGACTACAGCAACTCTTAGGTCTCCCAGTAGAACTCATAGGGAAGGAGGATTGAGATTGTTAGTTAAGGTTCCGTGACAGGGATTGCACTATGGAGGCTCTAAGGCCCCTATGTGAGAAGCAGGGAGGAGAGGAGTGAGTCTTCCATCAGCCTGGAAGGGAGGAGCTGGAGTATCATTTGGGTGTGTGTAGTTCAGAGACACCAACTCTGACTAGAAAACCACCCTGAGAGTTCTCAGAGATTCAGGTCTTTGTCTAGAAAGATTGGGTTATTTAGTGGACAAATCTCTCAACTTTTTGTTTTCCTTTAATGTTACGAGATTGCAATACCTTACTTTTTGGTTTTCTTTATTGATTTTACCTAAATATTTATAGACAATGTCCTTAAAAGAAGATATTTTGTCTTTTTTCAGTAACTTTGTCAGAATATCTTTTCTTATTTTTTTGGAATTGTAACATTTCTCATACATAACAGAAAAGACATAATTTGATGCTTTTCATAGTTACTAATTATAGCTGCATAAGGGAGCATTCCAATTCATAGTGGCTTAAGCACAGAAATTATTTCACGTTATCTCAGAGTTTCTGTGGTCCAGGAATTTGTGTAGAGTTGGCTGTTTACTTCCAGCCCCGTCTCTCTTGCATGTGTAGTCAGCCAGTCAGTGGACTTGAAAGAGTGGCTGAAGCTGGCAGGCAGCTGATGCCACTCTCTTTTTAAGCATCTTCTCAACCTGTCCATGTGGTCTGCTTCCCCAGCCCTGCTAATTTGGGCTTCTGTAGGGCATGGTAGCCACAAAGCAGTCAGCTGCTAACATGGAGTCTCAGTGTTTCAGGAGAGAATGTCATAGGAGTACAGTCAACAGAGTGAGAATTGTGTTGCCTTTTAAAAAGTAGTTTCTAAAATCAGACAGCTTCATTTATGCTCTGGTCAGATATTTAAGGGGAGGCAATGGAGATGATAGGAGCATCAATTCCACTGGAAGAAGAATGCCCAGGATGGGAGATATTGTAGTTATCTTTGGAAAACGTAATTTTCCACAGTCCATCCTGTGACCACAATCACTTGCCATCTTCCCCATGCAGAATTTCCTGTATTCCTGTGCTTAACTGTAAGGTCTCATTCCATTACTACATTAACTTGCTGCCCAAAGTCTTGTCTTCAGAATCATATCTTCCTGTACACAAGACGTGAAGTTCCTGAAACAATGAAAAATTTGAACTCCTCTGAACTAAACAAATTCCTTGCCTTTCACACATGCAGCATTCAGTGGTGGGAGAAACCTGGAAAAATTCTATGGTTCTTTCTTAGTAAGGAAATTGAGAGGCTCTGGTGTTCTACAGCAGTTCTGAAACACAGATGTTCACGTTGCCATTTGCTTAAGGAAAACTCAGTTCATTCCCCTCAAATTGTTCTTTGTGACTCATTGTTCTGGCTTCTAGTACACTCAGGTTTCCATCCTCTGAATCATTCTTTTTCCAAAAAAACATGGCCTTTATTTATAGCCGACAGTTTTCTCATCCTTCTTCCTGTCCATGATAGTTTGGAGATCTAAATGCTGCTACTTTTTTGTTTTGTATTATCTTTGTTTCCTTCCAGTTCCACATGGAACAGTTCTTTAACATTCTTTGAGGGTTCTTTATGTATCAACTCATAATGCCCTCTTTAGCAAAAGCCATAGCCTGAACTTTTAAGATTACTTTTTACCAGGGATTCCCTGTGAGGCTCCTGGGGTCACACCTTCAGACAGTCCTGCCCTTCAGTAAAGGAAGTCAGGCACTCTTCCCTCTACATTTGTAGAGGGCCTGCTATCAGTCTTAATGTGTTAATGAGGCACTAACCTGCCCTTCTTGAAGTTTTGTGTTTTCAAAATTGTCTCTATATCTTTTTTGTTAGACCAGATCTTTCTGACTATACTTGGTATTGTATTTTGTCTGAAACTTGTTCTGTTTTCAGGTTGTGTGTGTGTTCAGGTAAGTGACAGGGATGCACCAGTTTTATTTGCAAACCCGTGAATTTTGTCTTTTATTTTCTTTTTGGTTGTTCCTTTAAATTTTGCTAAAAACTTAACATTTTCTTTTTTTCCCCTCCACTCATCTACCTTTATCCATATCATCTAATTAGCAACAAGTCAGGTGCTCCTTTTAGTATTCTGGTTAAAAATCTCTGTAGCTAGATCCTTGGGATTCATCAGGTACATTTTCTGTTTCAAACTCAGTGGGATGAATTTATGGCTACATTTTCTTCTGCTACCTAACCAGACCCCATCCCTTTCAGTAATGTAGTCCTATTTTCTATAACACCCTTAGTCAAAGGCCTGGAACCTTTTCTGCGTCTCCCGACAAGCTCCCCGAGGCCTTTCCACCATCTGCTGTCTAGTGCCAAGGTCAGTGTTCATGCTTTGAGTACTTTTTAAAAACAGTATCTCACTTTTGCTGTCAAAATATTTTTGTTTTAGTCAGGATTTGCAAAGAGAACAAGACAGTGCAGGACCCATAATTTATAGTATTATTTTATGATAGTCACCCAAAGAGTCAAACACAAAAAGTGCAGGAAATCTGTCCAAACACTAAAGACCCCCCCTAAATCCAGCTGAGGGCTTGGAACCCGTGGCAACATCCTTCATGAATCCAGCTGGAGACCTAAAGTCCATGACAGTGCCACTCATGCGTCCATCTGGAGGCCCAGAGCCCACTACAATATCTCATGCAAGTTTGTTTCATGGATTGTTGCTGGGAGGGCTTAAAGGTCAGAAGTGGAAGCTAAAAAGTCTGAGCCAGTGAGATGAAGGATCTGTGCCAGTAGACTGTGGGCTATACACTGTAGGCAAGAAGCAATACACAAAATAAGAACCAGGGTTCCCCCTGAAAAGTACCACAGCCATCCTCAACAAGGTCCCAAGCTTTTCTGCTAACAAGAACAGCCAAGTTCATATCTGGAAGCCAGCATGACAAGCTCCTGCAGGAGAACCAATGGCAACAAGACAACAAACAACACCCAGTAGAACGAACAACACCACCTCTTCCTTTTTAGTTTTCCCTCGTATGTTGGCAACAATCTCAGGAGGGCCATCCGCACTCAGTACCATGCTGATTAAGTTCAGCTGGGTGTTAGTTTGACTACCAGTTGTCAGTACGCCACAATTTTCCAAGTGTCTAATGCATTTTATCAAGTCACTGTAAATGCAGTTTAAAACAACAAGAACAATTATATTAACCTCATGGTCTTCCCAGTCAGGGCTTGGGGTGGGCTCAGTATGATGGCTCTAACTGAGGGTCACTCACACGTTTGTAATCAGGTGCTTTCTGGAGAAGGAATAAGGAGCAGGTGGGGCAGCGCTGAGCTGTGCAGTTCAAGCATGGCTTTTCCAGTTTTGCTTTATGTAGCCCAGGCTGGCCCTAACTCATAATCTTCCTATCTCAGCCTCCCGATGCTGGACTTACAGGTGTGCACCACCACGCCGGGTTTAGGTATGTCTTTTTTTTTTTTTTTTCTTTCCTGTAGTCTCTAGGTCTGTCTGATTTAGTCTTTCTAATGGTATAGTATCTTTTGAACAGTGAGATTGCTAAAGTCTAGCTAAAGATTTTGAGTTCACGTATTCTGTTGAGTAATTTGGGCAGTAAGTCTAAGTTTTGGACTGCCTTTGGAAGTTATGTATGGTCACATTCACCATGATCATAGGATCACTTGGTTAAGAAAGACAGAATTTAGATCTCACTGCATAATGTGAGGAATCTTCAAGACACATACATTTGGGATGGGAGAGATTGTTGTGGCTGTCTTTGCAAAATAAAATCTGCTGTATTTCTTTGTATCCAGTAATTATAGGTCAATTCAAAAGTTAAAATATTGATATAGAGCTTTCATGTTTAAAAAAATCAAATTTTGTTACTTAAACATCCAGTGAATTTCTTCTTAGCATATTTAATTGTATTCTACATTTGATGTTTTTCTTTCCCCTTGGCAAAGTCACATTTATGATTGTAGGTGGTTCATGTTTTAAGTTGTATCAAATTCTCAGACATGCAGAATTTATAAATGGTAATAGTTTTAACTGGCCAGCTATTGAAACCTTGTGTTTTTATAAGAAAAGAGGAAAAATATCCCTAAAAAGGAGAAATTATGTCTTTTCCTAAGATCAAGTACCACATTAAGTATAGACAGATCATCCCAGTTGTTCTTAAAATTAGTCTTTTAAACATCAAAAAGCTGTGTGGTTGAACTTCATAAATATGAACAAGGAAAATATTGTTTAGGGTGATGAATGTGCAGGTACCGTATCACCTTTCTCTTGGCTACAGCACCTTAATTGGTCTTCCATCATGGCATAAGTGAGTCACATGTGCTTTGGAAAGTTTTTGACTGTTTAGATCTTCAGCTTGCCTAAGCTGGGCCCTGCTTGCTGCATGGTACTGCTTTGGATACTTCATTGCTTTGCACAACAGTGCTGCTCAGCTGGTTTTTGTGAAACAGCCAGGCATGTGGCAACTTGTGAGAACCAAAGACCAGAAAACTGCCCCCTATCTGAAACACAATGTATCTTTTCTGGACTGGCAAGGGACCAGTGCTGTGTAGCCCTCTTGCAGGGTCAAAGGTGATATAACATAGTGGGAAATAGCAGGATCAGTCATCACAGTTCATTGTGGTGGTTGTACCTGAGAAAGCACATCGTGTTTTGGCAGTCAGCCTGGCTACTGACAATGAAAATTGTTACCATGAGGTGGAAGGCAGTATTTCTAATTTACCAAGTGCAGAAGAGTTCAGCTCCAACCTAAGATTGCTTGTTCCATGTCATAGCCATAATTTGTCCCAGCAATTTACCCTTAGGTAAATTCCTCTAATGAAATTAGTAGATTTAGTTACTAAATTACATTCTGACTTTTAAGACTGTCAAATTGTCTTTCAAACAAAGAAAATTGTAAACTAATTAAATGTTTTTCAAACATAGGTAAATATTAAACTCATAAAAGCAACATAGTTTAAAGCAATATAATTTAAAATAATTGGAAGTGGATTGTGGAGATAACATAAAAATAGCAGAGTTAAGTAGGTAATTGGAATGTCAGATTTTGGTAATGTATTTTCAGATCATTTCAATTTATTTTTTTAGTGTCCTACTTGTTCTATGAAATACATGTAGCAATTTATTGTTCATTCTTATTTACTTATAAAAATTGATGTTCATTTCTTTTGAGCAGGAATGAAATGATAATTCATTTAATTGTTTATTTCTAATTGATCATTAACTCGTGATTATTTGTTTGTTCGTTCGTTTGTTCATTCATTCATTCATTCTCTTAAGTGGTTCCCTACCTTCCTCCTCCTACTCATCCTCCAATTAGCACTATGAATTCAGCATTCCCTCTGCTTCTTAAGACTGCTCCGTGTGCTAGAAGGACCCTCTCCAGAGCAGGTGAGACCCAACTATGAAGCTCTCTCTCCCTTTCCTTTTCTGTTTCCTGAAGGCCTGCTCCAACTGCAGAGAACACTCATTCTTTGCATATACTCTACAGCCCCTAATGTCAGTACCACTTTTTGGAATGGATCCCCTCTGCTTCCTCTGCTGCACTAATTTCTACTTAATTCCACAGACTTAATTCTAAGATACCCAAGTAGAAATTTCTTCCCAGTTAACTACTATGCTAACAGATTTGTCAGTTCTTCATAGCTCTGGCATTGCTTTTGTTACCACCCATTATAGATTTTGACCGTGTGCTACTTTGGAGGCACGGGTTGTGTCTTGTTTATTTTTGTATGTAATAGGTGCCTGGCATATATTAGATATTCAGTATTATTCACTGAAGGAGTGAGTGGTTGAACAAATTTATGATCCTATTTAATTTTCAATTACGTCTTCAGTTTTTACTAACGCAACCTATTTTCCTATTGATAGAACTTTCTGTTTGGAACTTAGCCCTACCACTCATTTCACACTTTTAGCTATTTCTTGCTTCTCTTTATTTTAGTAAGGGAGGCAAATAGCAGTCAGGGTATGGGAGTGGCAATGTGTTTCTACATGGGTTCATACCAGCACTGTGCTGTTGTCCCGTGTCTTCCATCAGCAGTGGAATGTTGCTAAGTCTTCATTATTCATTAGGTTGTTTGGCACCATAAAGGTACAGTGAATATGCAAATAGATATAAAACATAGCTCTCATTTCAGTGTAGAGCACTAAGTGAAGACAGGTATCTCATAACATTTGAGAATGCTGTGGACTGTTATAAGGTTACAGAAAGATTTACAAGGCTGTGCTGAGACAGAGATGGCCCAGTCTGCATCTGTCAGATAAAGCATTAAGAAGAAAGACTGCAGTGGAAGTTGTCATTTGTTTTAACTGACATGCTGCGAGTTCCATGGCCAGTGGACTGTGCAAAAAATATGACTAGTTCCTTAAAATTCCTTGTAAGAAAAATTGCTGATAGTGTAATAATAATATAAATGTTTTGATGAACTGTTCTGAGTAGATGACTAAAAGAGTATCATAAGTTTATCTTCTGTAAAGGGGTTGAGCCTTTAATTAAGTTCCCTTGAGTACTCTGCATTTTTCTGTGTGCTAATAGATGCTCACAGTGTACCTCGTCCAAGACCTGAGCCCTCCCCAGTAGCGAAGTCAGATTTTAGTTGATTAATTTCTTTCTTGCTGTATTACCAGTTCTTAATTGTTTTGCCTTTCTTATAATTAACTGAGGTTGCTTGGTTACGAATGATTACTAGCTGTTAAAAATTGAGAGCCTAAAGTGACACTGATAGCTGGAAAAATGTAAGCTTTCACTATGATTAGGAGACTTCATTATCTGCTAAACACATTCCAAGGAAAGGTATCACAAGTATTTGAACAACAGAAGCACCAACTGTACCTGCTAAGTACATATACATGTTCAAATCATATGAGCGCTAGGAGTCTACTAAATCAACCCCACTTTTCCTCAAAGCTTATACCTTTAAGCTCCAATCAATGAACTTTTGTTAAAATCGCATACTGCAGAAGTACTGTGTCCTCTCAGCAGATGGGATCCAGTGCACATATAATCTTCAGTAATAATTACCTTGATCAGGTACAGATCATCAAAAGAATAATGCCAGGTGTAGTAGTGGCTGCCTATATAGTGGTACCTCAGTTTGTGAACTTGATTTGTTCCACAATTTTGGAAAAGATGGCCACATTTGTGTTGTGTAGGAAATTTGGCAGAAGTCACCTTTGTTATCCAGTGTGGAGTTTGCAAGTGAAAAGGAAGCTTTGCCCAATACGTTTGTTAACCAAATTATTTGCAAAGAAAAGCATTTATGAACTGAAGTAGCGCTGTAGTCTCAGCTACTCAGGAGGCTGAGATGGAAGGATCACTTGAGCCAAGGAATTCAGGACCAGTCTGGGAAACACAGTGAGACCCCACCTCTTTAAAAAAGAAAAGAAAAGAAAAAGAATAGTCTCAAAATAAAAAATAAAAAGGGCTAGGCATGTAGCTCAGTGGTAGGAGTACCCCTGAGGTTTGATCCCTAGTATTGCTCCCCCAAGAAATAAATGTAAGCAAAAATTATCTTAGTTTTTTTGCATACGTTTTCCTCTCAGAAAATTATTTACAAATTATGGCAGATGTATTCCAAAATATACACAGAATACATAAGACCACTATTACTGATGAATATAATTGTTTTGGACTTTTCTAAAAGAAGCCATTTTCGCCTAAATTATTTGAATTCGAATTTGAAACAGAATGTATTCCTAAACATCTGCACAGAAATTAAACAGTCAGGTGCCCAACAGAGAATTCAGGTGAAATGGTGACCTTTCGGGGGCTGGTCATGTGATGAGACTGAAATTTAAATTCCTCATGAATAACTGAGGGAAACATGAAGGCCTACTCCTTGTCTGCAGCCAGGGCTGCGTGTCGGAACCACAGGGAGAGCTCTGCAGAGCCCTGAACTCTGGCTCCAGAGCTTCTGATCTACAGATCTCTGGATGTCCCCTAAGCATCTGGATTCTTCTTTTTTTGTTTTGTTTTGTGGAACCGGGGATCAAACTCATGACCTTGTGCTTGCCAGGCAGGCGCTTATGCCACTGAGCTAAATCCCCGGCCCTAGCATCTGGATTCTTAACAGCATCCTTCCTGGTGATTTCAGTGTGCAGTGCATTTAGGAACCACGGGCCCAGCACAACTACACCTCCTGTTCTGTCTGTGACTTTGCCTATACCTTGCGACTGCCCCTGCCAATTCTGGGCCTGCTAGTGACCCTCTAACTCAGAGTGTCCAACAGTCATTTTCTTTCCACACTGCTCTCCCCCAGGTCTTCTTGAGGCTGGCTGGTGCTCCTCAGTTAGGCCTTGGTTTCCAGGGCAAAGCTGTTCCCAGACCCCATCCTACTGGAAGCTCTTTCCCCTCATTCTTCTATTTTACTTCTGTTCTTCTGTTTTACTTTCATTGTTGACTTTTTCTTCTCCTCTTTGCTGTGAGATACTAGTTCCATTCGTTGGTGTTTCTTTTTCTCCTAGAATGGAAAGCACATTAGGCATAGAACAGGAACATCTGGTTCACCATAATGTCCCTAAGGTTGCAAACCAAGCTGTCATACTGGAGTTGCCCTAAAATATTTGCCAGATTAGTGAATACAAATGCTGATTGGAGAATCATTGTCATCACGCTGTCCTCTCCCCAGACATGCTGAGGAAAGGGATGTGAGCAACTCTGGCACCCTGGGAAGCTGAGGCAGGAGGATCCTGAGTCTGAAATCAGCCTGGACAACTCATGGACTTTGTGAGACCATCTCAGGGGAGGAGAAAGGAGAGCAGGCTGTGCTGGGGAAATATCTCTGTGTAAGGGCCCTGGGTTCAGCCCACTGAACTGTCAAGGGGTGTGGGATGGGGAGTGCTAGGCCTGTCATAGGTACTCAGCAAGTGTTTCTTGAGGGAAAGAAAAAATACAGAAGAGTGTAGAAGAGTGCTAATTAAAGTAACAAAATGGATTTGTCAGGAATATAAGTTAAGTCAGATTGGCTGTTAATAGAATGAAGCAATAAATAAGGGTATCCTAAGCCAGCAGGGTGAGTGTGATGTTATGCATACTTAGGAAACTAAGAAAACATTATTGGTGCCAATGAGTCTGAGCCCTGACTTTCAACTGATATGTGGCTTGTCATCTGTATGAGGCTTTCATCACTCACTTGGGACTGTTGATACATTATTTGCTCTTTTTGATGAACTTTTCAATAGCTGCTTTTGACATAGATGCAATTTCCAGTAACAGCTGATACACATTTTAAAATGTAGCTTTTAATTGGTATTGATTACCAAAAATCCCAATAATAATGTTCATCAGCGTACTTTGAACTTTGTTATTTTACCAAAAGAAAATCCAGCAATCTTTGTGCACATAAATATTTAAAATTCTCTAGTAGATACCCTGTTAGTTCCATTGATAGTGTTTTCATAATTCCAGCACTTAAATACAATTTAGGATTACTCTCACAGATTGCATTCTGCTTTAGAATCTCTGCATCACTTTACCTGGTGACTAGATGACTAGGTTTTTTTGAAAGGACAATCACACAGTTGAAATGAGTATATTTTTCTTTGGCTCATTTTTTTAAGTTACAAAGTTGATAAAACTTAAAGAAGAGTGGGTGCTTAGGATAGAAATACTGGCCAGGTCCCATAAAATCATATTGAAATACACAGGATAGCCGTAACTGTGCTGCTGGAAGCCTGAGAATTGTAATTCAGTTTTCCCAAGGAAATATTACCAATGCAAGTCAGGCAATTTGTCACATTTTTAAAGGCCACAAGCAAGGAACACAAGAATTCTTTAACACCACAGTTACAGCATCCAAACAAATCATCCTTCATTTGGTTTGAATCTGCATTTCTAAATGTTTGGATCCAGGCCTTCACTAACTTAAAGTTTGCTCCATACCTATGAGGATTAGTAGAAGGTCACTCTGTGAAGAGGCACAGAGATGTGGAAATGCTATACGTGGCATTTCCAGTGAACTTAGGGTATGCCTTAGGAAAGCATAATGTGGGACTTGTGGTACAGGATCTAGGGAAATGAGACAAAAGGGTTGGGCTGGATCACGATGGTGTACTGTGTGCTGAAAGTTGGAACCTTGTCAGTCATCAGTAAGAGGTGGTATTGAATCAAATATGGTAGAATGTAGTAACAGTTTTGAAGATTGATGAAAAAGACAGTGGGATGGCCATGGAGAGGCTAGATTGTGATCATTTGAGAACTGATGGTTATGTAAAAGCTAAGTCTGAATTTTTCTAGAAATAGAGGAAAGTCTTTAAAATTTCTAGTTGTAAATAAAGAAGAGCAGAAGGGGACACAACATTTTTAGTGTTGATGACTAATGCTTCCTTAGGAAAGCATAGAAAAATAGGAAAAGTAAGTTCTGCTGAGATACTTTCCTACAGTATTACTGGAGGAGCCCAGGATTTAATGTGTGACGACCTCAATTCAGATTCTGTTCATCCTTTCAAACTTTGGCTTTGAGGATTATACTCTTATCTATTTTGAGCACCAGTTTCCATGAGTATAAGTAGGAAGAAAGGTGTTACCTTGAGAGCCTGGGTACTTTCCTTCTGAGAACACTTTTTTTAATGTTGATTTCCATAACTTCTTTTATTTTTAATTTTTTTCATTTTCCATTTTACTCAAGGATTTAAAAGGAAAAAAAAAACTATAACAAAGTTTCAAAACATGTCAATCAGGAGGCAATGATACATACATTGCTCACTGTCATCCCCAAATCATTCAGCCAGAGCACAAGACATCTGCATTCAATTGTCTGAATAATATCAGCACAAATCTTGCTCTTCAGTAAATTCAGAGAAATCAGTAGTATAACCTATCTTAACTGTTTTTATATACATACACATACATGTATACATATTTTTTTTCTTTCAGCTTGTCACACTAATGAAACAACATGATATTTACACGTGTGTCTTACTGATTTCACTAATATGTTCTTTTTTTTCACTAATATGTTCTCAAAGTGCATCCATTTACCTATAAAACTGTCCAGTTTATCATTCTTTATGGATGAGTAGTACTGCATTATATAAAAAGACCATATTTTTTTTTAATCTATCTTCAGTCGATGGGCATTTAGCTTGTTTCCAAGATCTAGCTATTATAAACTGTGCTGCTATAAACATTGGTGCACTTATATTACTGGGGTATGATGTTTTTAATTCTTTTGGAAAGATACCCAGCAGAGGAATAGCTGGGTTGAATAGGACCTCCAATTCTAGTTTTTTGAGGAATCTCCACACTGATTTCCACCAGTCTGCATTCCCACCAACAGTGAGGAAGCATTCCTTTTCTTCCCCAGCCCCTGCATTTGTTATTGGCTTATTTCTTGATACTAACCATTCTTTCTGGGGTAAGGTAGAATCTCAGTGTTGTTTTAATTCATGTCTCTTGAATGATCAGTGATGTTGAACATTTTTTCATATATTTATTTGCTGTATGTACATCTTCATCTGAGAAGTGTGTGTTCATCTCAGATGCCCATTTTTGAATTGGGTCTTTAAATCTGGGAGAACTGATTTTTTTAAAAATTTTATTTAAAGAGAAAAAAAAAAGCAAAACAGAAAAAGGGGTAGAAACAATACAGAATCTCAGAAAAAAAAAGCAGTAAGAAATCACTAGTTGATAAATTACATACTGTCTCAGACCTAGTCGTTAAACTTACAAAATTAAAGCATACAAAATGTACATTCAAACAGTGAGACTGCAAAGAAGTTCAATGATCCAGTAACAACTTAGCAACATGGTTTTCAATCCTACACACTTAAACATACATGAGCCATATCCTCTAGAGCACTTTCTTTTCTTCTTTTTACTTTTTAACTCCATTATCTGCTTAGTTATATCCTGTTTCAGGTTGCTCAGTACCTTACTGACTTGTTTTGTTGTTGTTATATCTGTTGCCTTGTTTTTGAGTTTCTCTTCATCCATGACCCATGGATCAGCTTTGGTGGAATTGGGAGATTTTTGGAGGTATTTTGTTACTTTCTTATCTACTTTTTGTTTTTTTTTTTTTTGAAGGTAGCAAAATACAGCAGAACAAGACAGAACAAACCCATGCGACCACACTGCAATAAAACTACCACAGAACCTCAGAGCAGGTCACCAGGACACAAGCAATGGGCTCTCAATAGTACAGCCCATTTTGGAGAACTGATTTTTTTTAGTTCTTTATATTTTCTCAATAGTAATCCTTTGAGGAACAGCTGGCAAACATTTTCTCCCACATTGTGGGTTGTCTCTTCACTCTGTTAGTGGTTTCTCTTGCTGGGTAAAAGCTTTTCAGTAGGGTGAGATCCCAGTTGTTGATTCTTTGTGATAGTTCCTGTGCAATCTGGGTTTTGTTCATGAAGTCTTTGCCTACACCAGGGTCTTCAAGAGTTTTACCTCCTCTATCTTTCAGCAGATTTAATGTTTCTGTTTTAATATTAAGATCTTTGATTTATTCAGATTTTAGCTTAATGCATGGTGAAAGATGTAAGTGCAATTTTAATCTTATGCGTGTACACAGCCAGTTTTTCCAGCACTGTTTATTAAAGAGACTTTCTTCCAGTGAATACGTTTGACACCTTTGTCAAAGATAAGGTAGCTGAGTGTGTCTGGAGTTGTTTCTGCATCTTCTAATCTATTCCATTGATCTTTGCATCTGTTTTTTTTTTTTTTTGCCAGTACCACATTATTTTTTACCACAATAGCTTTATAGTGTAATTTCAGGCCAGGAATTGTGATGCTCCTTGTCTTGTCTTTGTTGCCCAGGACTGTCTTTTATATTCTAGGTCTCTTCTGGTTCCAGATAAATGTTAGGATTGTTTTCTCTAATGCTGTGAGATATGCTATTGGAATTGGAATTGAGATTGCATTGAATCTGTATAACATTTTTGGAAGTATGGCCATTTTCACTATTTTGCTTCTTCCTACCCAAGAACACAGGTTATCTCGCCAGGCTAAGATCCTCTTCAGTCTCCTTTTTCAGACTACTATAGTTTTCAATATAGAAGTCTTTTACCTCCTTGGTTAGACTGATTTCTAGGTATTTCATTTTTTTGGATGCTATTGTAAAAAGTATTGTTTCCATGATTTCTCTTTCAGTGACTTTGTTTTTCACGTACAGGAAGGCTATTGATTTTTTTGAGTTTGACTTGGTAATCGGTATGTTACTGAATTTGCTTATTAAATCTAGAAGTCTTTTGGTGGAGTTTTTGAGGTCTTCTAAGTAGAGTATTGTGTCATCTGCAAATAATGAAAGTTTAACTTCTTCCTTTCCTATCTTTAATTCTTTTATTTCTTTCTCTTGTGTTATTGCTTCAGCTAAAATTTCTAGGACCATGTTGAATAAGAGTGGAGACAATAAGAATAAGAATAAGAGTGGAGACTTCCTTGTCTTATTCCTGATTTTAGAGTGAAAACTTTCAGTTTTTGTCCATTTAGTATGACGTTGGCTGTTGGCTTGTCATAGATGGCTTTTATCAGATTGAGGTAAAGCCCATCTATTCCAGTTTTCTGTAGGGTTTTTTATCATAAATGGGTGCTGGAGTTTTTTAAAAGCTTTTTCTGCATCTGTTGAGATGATCATATGATTTTTGTCCTTGACTCTTGTTAATATGGTGAATTACTTTTATGGATTTAAGTATGTTGAACCATCCTTTCATCCCTGGGATAAATCCCACCTGATCATGGTGTGTACAATCTTTTTGACGATTTGCATTAGTCTGCTTGCCAGTATCTTGTTGAGGATTTTTGCATCAATGTTCATTAGAAAGATTGGTCTATAATTCTCTTTCTTAGTTGGGTCCTTCTCTGGTTTTGGAATTAAGAGTATGTTTGCTTCCAGGAATGAATTTGAAAGTATTGCTGCTGTTTCAATTTCATTAAAGAGTTTTAGAAGTAGTGGAGTTAGGTCTTCTCTAAATTTCTTGTAGAATTCAGCAGTGAATCCATCAGAGCCTGGGGTTTGTTGCTAGGTTTTTAATTACATCTTCAACTTCATTTAATGATATTGAGTTATTTAGGAATTTTATATCTTCTTGATTCAGCTTTGATAATTCATATTTCTGTCCATTTCTTCTGTATTTTCCATCTGATTAGAATATAATTTTTCAAAGTAGATATAGATGGTTTTCTGGATTTCTGCAGGGTCTTTTGTGATTTCACCCTTTTTATTCCTAATTGCATGGATTTGAGTCTCTTCTTTTTAAATTTTTTTTTTATTTTTTATAAGATTGGCTAAGGGTTTGTCAGTTTTCTGACCGTGGGTACAACTGACACGTTCTCTGTGTGGTCCAAACAAGAGTAATGGAAATAAGAGTAATTTTTTAAACAGTACACTTCATGGCTTTCCTCCTGTTTCCTCTTCTTTTTGAAATATATTTTAATTAGGAAAACTCAGTATTAAAGTGAATAATGATATTCCCCAGGTTTACAATTTAAATCCTCCATATGGAAGCATATTTATCATGGAGCAGTAAAATGAACCAGTGTTGCTGTTGTTTCGTTTTCTTTCGTGGACCATCAGATTTAATGTACATTCCTATTTTCGCTTTGTAGTTAAATTTAATTATTCTGTGATGTTTTTATGAGTTGCTGCCATGATTACTAAATAATAACACAAGCTGAAGTTTGGTGGGCAAACTTCCCTTTCCTTCATTGAGAATTCTGAGTTCTGTTTGGATGAATCTTTCCTTCCCTGCTGGAGTTTCCCTTTTCCATCCTAAGGAACATGTAGCTTTCCCTTGCTTTAGGCAATTCCCCCATTCCCTGCTTCTCTCTTTTCAACAGCAAAAATCCCTCCAGTCCTAGTGGCTCGAATCACCTTTCTGACCAGCCCGCTCTGTTGAAATCAGGAGTCTCTGATTCCAGCTCCTAAAAAATCAAACTGCTGTTTTAACCCTAAGAATAAACATTTCATTAAATTAATGGCATATTGTTAATGATGGGCATCTTTATAATTTCATCTTCAAATTAGTTGTTTCTAAAAGAAAGAAGCATACTGAATTCAGCTACATCTTTATGATAAAAAAGAAAATTGCTTGATTTGAATATTAGAACCATCCAGAGATTAATGTAATTAAACAACTTTATGCGGAGTCTTATTGTCATACAGACCTAATTTTTATTTTTGGATTGTAGTAGGAAACTTTGAATTAGTAGGAATCAATTTGTTAGCTTTAAAAAGTGTTTATTTCAAGGTACATGATGGTTTTAAGATCCTCAAACTTCAAAAAAATAGGAAATGCTTGAAATTGTTATATCTATAAATATTATGTTAAAAATACATTAGTAAAGACATTAGTAAAGCTTTAATATGTTCAATTAGAAACAAATGTAGTATAACAATAATTTGATATTCCTGATACTTTTCCTTACTACTGATTTCATTAAACATAATTAAGTTTTACTACTGGTTCTGATTACTTGCATTGAATTTCAGAAGAATTTCTATTCATACATGATAAGGCATTTGAATTTATTTTGGCATTAGCTTGGTGTGAGGTGAAGATTCTTTGCAATGGTTTGCTTATTTAGTATTTTTTAAATTTACATACAATATTGGTCTAGTCAAAAAGAACAAATGACCTATTTATTAATTGTGCAGTCAATACTTCTCGAACTAATAATGGATAAGAACTTAAAATAAGAACACAGCAGTAAAAGTTAGTAGACTTATGTATGATTTTCCTGTGGGGTTCTGGGAGCTCAAAGTATTTATTGCCTTAGAACAAAGAACCTTACAGTTAAAGGTAAGTAACTCTTTATATGATATGACTAATAGTAAGCCCCTAGCAGAAGAAAAAATGAAAAAATAGTCCACAGTTTACTTTTGACTAGGCATATTATAGAATCAGTTTTCTTTTTCCTCATTTATTTACACTGAAGGTCACATATTTCCTCAGATGAAAAATAAGAGCAAGCTTGGATTACTAATATTTTGCTTGTACCCATTTGCCCCTGAGAAGTGTTACATTATTTGTAGGGCTGGATAAGTTTTTAGTGTTCATATCTAATTTTTTGCCAAAAATATATTTTAAAATCTTTCACTGCTTAGCTTTTTTCTTTCTTAACCTCTGATTTCAAGGAAGCATTAAATTAAAGCATCACTATAATGGGATTATAATTCCAGTTTTCTAATACTAAATGTTCAGTTTATTAGCAAACTAAAAATATCAATATATGTAGTTATAATACTGAACAGAAAATAAACACATTTTCTGTGTAATTGCTTTCCTCTCCCAAATCTTTTCCTTAGTAAACATTTTATTAAAACCATATATGAATTCAAACTTAGTTTAAAATGGAAAAAATATCTTAATTGTTGTATGTAGTATTTCTGATTTTTTAATCTTTCGTTTACTCAGTCAATAAATGGGTAGCTATATCTATGCCAGGTAAAACTTTATTGAACCTATGAGATACATTTTAAGTTTTATTTGGTCATACATTTTTCTGAAATTGTGTTTTTAGAAAGTCTTATAGGTAGCCTAGTGGCCAGTAAGCATATGAAATGATACTCAACATTGCTTATCATTGGGGAAATGATGATGAAAGTATGATTCAGATTTAATAGTATCACTATAAAGAGATAATTATATGTGTTTAATAAGGATATAGATATGGATAAATTAGAGCCTCCATATACTTGCTGGTGTGAGTGTAAAATACCACAACCACTTTGGAAGACAATTTGACAATTTTTAAAAATAGTAAAATCATCAGATTACTTGGCAGTTTAACTTGTTTGTATCTGCCCAAGAGTAATGACAACATAAGTTCAAGCAAAGGCTTGAAGCAAATGCTTTAACACTAGCACCTTAAAATTTTTTATTTAAATTTTATTTTACAGAGAATAAAACAAAAGAGGACAGAACGCAGATCAGAACAGAACAATACAAGCAACACAGCACTTCACAACAAGACAATTGGATATCAACAGAAGCTACCATAATATCTCTTTCTTTAAAATAGTTGAGCATAGCTTCACAAACAATAATATCAAACATAACAAAATAGAATAAAAGCATTCAAGAGAATGAAACTATTACAAGGCATTCTGAACCAAATAACAGAAAATGAACAATGGCTACTATAATATCTCATTTTCCATAAAAAATTTTGTTTATATTATTACCCATATTAAAATCCAGTAAGACACAACATTATAGAACCAGTGGTAATAGAAGAACAAAAGCATGGTAGGACTTCAGAGCAAGATGATATTAAATCAGCAACGGATGACAGCACTTTTTATAAATGGTCAAGAAACTACCCCAATGAATTTATGTGTGCCCATTAATTTATGTGATTAAACAGAACCTGGTATATCCATTTGCACTAAGATAAAATGAACTGCATGCTTCTTGACATAAATACTAATATTAAGCTAATGTTTTATTAATGATGCAGGCTAGGCACATGTGTAACTTAGTCTAATTTGAAAAAGAAGAAAACTCAGGTTATCTGGCTTTAAGACTGCTTACTTAATGCACCCTGTAACACCAGTTGTCCTTACTGTTCTGTTGCTTTGAATCATTACCATGTCTTCTGGTCTCTCTTTTGTGGCCAGCCCACTTGTAGGAGTGGTGTTCATTTCACTTCACTTCACATGCTAACCCCTACCTCCGCGCAAACAGCATAGGTGCTTGCTTGCTTTATAACTGCTTTACTAAAACATAATTCCCGTGCCATTAAACTCATGCTTTTAGATTGTACATTTCCGTAGATTTAATATCATAGCACTGTCTGAATGCTGTATGTGATGGCCCCTTTTTTAGTCTGTCACAGTCTTCAATCCCTGACCTTTACCTGGCACTTGACATTGTTAACCACTGCTTCCTTAACACTTCAACCTCTTAAAAGCTTTCTTATTCTCCTCCTAGTCACTCCATAATTGTTATGCAGCTTTCCCTCCTTCACCTAACTTTACAGTGTTGATTTGGGGTTACTTCTTATTATATACACAGCCACTGGGAGATCTTACAGCTTAAGGAACCACCTGTGTTTGTGTGTGGCTTTCCAGTGTCTTTTTCATTTGTTTATCCAACAGGTATTTATTGTCCATGTAGTATGTTCAAGGCTAAGTCTGGCACTTGAAATCTACAGTATTGTTGAACCTATTTTCTATTGAAGAGAGTCTGCTGTCACTAATCTAGTAATATAGAAGGCACATTGCCATCTTCAGTGATGTGGCAGTGGTCACTTTGCTGAGATACTGCATTGCAAACTGAAACATAATGGACCGGAAGACTTGGTGGTGCAACTGTCTGTAGGAAGCAAGGACCAGAGTAGGGCCAGCAAGTGGAAGGGCACTGGGCAAGGTGGGAGAAGAGAGTGAAGAGGTGCAGAGTGACTGCCTTTGGTGCTGTGTGATAATAAAGGATCAGGCCCAACGGGATTTTGTAGACTTGTGAGAACTTTGATTCTGAGTCAGCTGAGGAAGGCTTGCAGGATTTTGACTCAAAGATGAGTATGTCTGGCTGGTGTTTTTAAATAAGACCTCTGTGTTGAGAATAGACTATATGAGGATGGGCGTTGAAGCAGAAAAAGAAGCATAGAAGACTAATGCACTGTTGCAGTCTTCATTCTCTTGTATCAGTAGTAGTGAATCTATGGCACGTGTGCTGCAGGGGATATTTGTTATCATTGAAAGCTCTATAAGTTTCTCCATGACTATCTTTTATCATAGACCAGCACATTCACATTCTGGTTAGCATATCACTTGTACCCAACAGAGATATCTCAAATGCATCACTTATAAAACTGAGCTCCCCTTCTCTTCCCATTTCCCTGCTCTAAAGCTTTTCCTCTAACCATTGTGCTGGCAAAGTCCCAGCTGCTTAAAAAGGAGAGACATCCTTGTATCTCTATGTTTCTTACGCTTAAGTCAAATTGAAGATAAACGCATTTAAATTATTCTTAAAGAACATTTCTTAGTTACTTTTTTCATTGCTGAGACAAAATATCCTAGACACTAAAAATTAAAGTGGGAAAGGTTTATTTGGCTCACAGTTTGTAGAGGTTTCAGTCCATAATTGGCTGGCTCTAGGCACATGGCAGAGGGTAACAGTTCATCATGGCAGAAAACATCAAAAGAAACAAGAGCAAAAAAAAAAAAAAAAAAAAAAAGAGGGGGTGATACAAGCCTCTGTCTGCCCCTTGCCCCTTTGGTTTTATTCAGATTTCTGGGATTAGGGTGGTGCCAATCCAGTCACCCACGCTTAATCCTAGCTTTTCATGATGGATCAGTCAGAAACTCTAGATTAAATTGCCTCTGTAGAAACCCTGTCTAAAAGTGCATGAGGCTTTGGGAAGACATAGAGACACTAACCATAATGGCATATGTTACTTTACTTTCATCCATTAATTAAATCTTGTTGGTCCTATTTTTCTTCTAGCTTTAAACACTCAATATTAAAGGTCTGTCATTTCCTCTAGAGAAATGCTGGATGCAGCCATATCAGTCTATTCTGACTTGTGAGGAGTCTGCTTATTCCCTTCCTGGCCTGCCTGTTCTTATGTAAGTGACTGATAGTGCAAGGCACTGTAGTCTGGTCAGAGAGATTTGGGTCGAATCCTAGTTGATTACCTTACTAGTTTTATGACTTCAGACAAATCACTTAATTTTGAGTCTCAGTGTTTTTCATCCTTAAGAAGGCAAAAGCTTAACCATCCATCAGGGTGTTTTTAGGTTTGGAGATATTTTTGTAAAGCTCGTGCTAGATAGTAATCACGTGACAAATGGTAATCCTTCCAATGAACCACTTGACCTGCTTCAAACAGGGGAAGAGACTTCACAGTAGTTCACTGGGTGCCTTAGAGTTGGTCTCATGCGATACCGTTCTGTAAGTTTTCTCTGAAGCGAAAGTCATGCACACACTGTCACAGCCTTATGCAGAGCAATTGCCCTGCCCTGAAACCCCCTGTGCTGAGCCTGCCAGGTCTTCATCCCAGGAGACCCTGGAAACCAGAAAGCCGCCTACATCTCCATTGTGCTGCCTTTCCCAGGTGTTACACAGCTGGACCATGTGGTGTGTTGCCTTTCCAGACTGGCTTTTTGCACTTAGCAATTGAATGGATAGCTTTAATGAGATCCACTCCATCTTCTCAACTTCTCCATACACTCTTTATTACTATTGATCCAGCTAAAAGCAATGATTTATTAATGACAGTCTTTCTCTCTCTACAGAAGAAAAGCCTACCCTCCACTATCCCAAATACTACTATAGTGTATTGACTTGGAGTCATAGAAAATTTAATAACTTAAAATTTTCAACTGTTATGTTAAATTTTTATTCCAGAGGAGTATGACAGGGAGACTAATTAAAGAGGTATTTATAAAGTATATTGCAGAAAATTCTACGAGGGAGTAAGATGAAAATAAATGTCAAGAAAATGGAATAATTTTTTTTTTTTGGTACTAGGGATTGAACTCATGACCTCACATTTGCCCAGTCAGGCGCTTATGCCACTGAGATAAATCCCCAGCCCCTTTTTACTGTGTGTTTTTTTTTTTTACTGTGTTTTTTTGGACTAAAATGTAAAAAAAGATTTTTGGCTGGTAAAAGACATGTTATTTGTATATTTTTAAAAAATGGATAATGATTAAATTATGGATTTAAATTCTATTGAATATATTTAAAATAGTTGATATGTTTTATTTAAATGTCAAATTTTCCAGTTAAGGATGAACTAAATTTCTTGAAAACACATACTATATACCTTTGGTAACATAGGTGAAAAATTGTAGCTGTTAGGTTGGTAATGTGCAAATGTTACATAATTTCTGAAAAATCTTTTAAGAGTCTATGAAAAAAAATTGAAGACAGTAGCCTAACCTACTCTGTAAAACTCAAGTTTGTTAACTGGCTTATAAAATCCTCCATTACCTTCCTCCTCCTCTGATTACCTTCCCTCTTATAAAATCACTGTGCCCATGCCCTGTGTTCCAGAGAAGCACATTTGCAAGGGCGTATGTCCATACGACTTGGAGGGAGGGGGCACCTGTGGGCAGTGCCTCTACTTGGCACTGATTCAGCCTTGGTCTTCACTGTTAAACCTGCCAGTTCTGCAGTGACCCCACCTCCCCCCTGCCAGGAGATGGCCCTCCAGAGGCTTTGAGAGTGACACTGGATTTTATTCTTGCCTCCTCAGCATCTAGCTAAATGCCTGTCCTGGCAATGAGTTGATTTATTGGACAAGTATTGTTAAGCAAGAAAGATGGATTTCAATGGCTTGGAAATTAAATGTTATACATGTTTTTTGTCCATTACACTGTAAGAGACTCTTTTTTTACACTAGTCAACTTTCTGGCTGTAGTGTGTACATTTATTGCTAAGGTTTTCAATGCAGGTGAACCTAAAAGTGACTGAGAATCTCTGTCCTCTTAGGAGGAGCACAGAGGTGGAGCAGGAAGGCAGGAACTTTAGTTTTGGATCTAAGGAAGTTGCCAAGGACCCTCTGAAAAGTGGGGCTCCACTCTACATCTGTAAAATAAATGGCCAATTATTTCTAAAGATTCCCTCACCTTTGATTTAATCAAGACAAGATTTTAATAAGGCAGACAAGTGATAATCCTTAGCAAAAAAGGAAAAATGTGGACCAGACTTATCTTGATCATTCATATTGTGAACATTATAGGGGCAGATGTACATAGTGGGGCTCTTCATATACCACCTGAATACTATTGTGTCTAGGCTTAGATTTTTCTCTCTAATCTAAAAAAAAAATAAAGTAAAATAATTGAAATCCTCATGATTACAAGTTAAGTACATTTGTTGAGTGTCAATTCACATAATTTTCAGATTATAATTTAGCTTTTTCCGCCACATACATAATTTTCTGACCAATATTGTACTTTTCAATGCATTTCTATTATTTTAGAAATGAGCTTATGTCAGAACATTGTATTGTAGCTGATTAGTCACTGAAACCTTATTTTAATGAGGAACAATATTAGAACAGTTACAGAAATGTTTTTTGGTTTTGGTCATTAATGATATGTATCAATTAAGTTTTATACAGACTGGTGGAGTAACTTTTTAGGATGACTTACAAAAGATTTGGGATTGTGATGTTTGACCAGAACAAAGGCAGTTGTTTCTTGTCTTCCTCTTTTCCAGCCCTCTTTTCTCCACCTGCTTGAGGAAAGCTGTATTTCTTCAGACAAACCTCATAATTGCCCTTCTGTGCCTGATTTGGGCCTCAAGAAAGACCCGTAGCATCTGTAAAGCTGGCAGCAAAATGGTATTTCCAGGCAGGCACAGGGTTGCTGTGTAGTGAGCCAATCCACAGCTTTGTCTGAGCAGCTGAGAACTTTGCTGGCTATTACCACGGTGTTCAGTAACACAGACCTGTGCCATGCGCAAGTGAAGCACTCGCAAGTGTGAGGGTCAATATTTATAGACCACTACGTAGCTACCCTGCAGAGGGACGGGGGCAGTACACACACAGAGGGCCAGAAGACAGACTGCAGTAGAGGAACTTTAATTTCCAGTGTTTTTTGAAGAAAAAAAAAAAACTCCATTCTTTTTCACTGTCAGGTTCAGACTTCTGCTGAATCATAACCATTTGGCGCTGAGCTATGACAAGAGAGGAAACAAAAAGTTAAACCAGCAAGCCCGCTGTACACGAGAAGGTAAGTAATTAGCCAGTTGAGTCTTGCTGGTGCTGTAAACTCTGCCCCTGTGGCTGCTCTGCCTCAGCGAGCAGAGGGGTGTGTGGCGCCCGGCTGCTGAGGAGGGGCTGCTGTGGGTGACGAATGTTCTCAGTGGCAGTGAAGCTTTGTGTGTGCTGTGCCCATGCACAGCACACTTTGTGTAGGGGTGAGAACAGCTCTCAGGCACTAACTGCAAGTTGTGTCCTGTCAATAAGTTTCTCTCCATTCTCTCAAACTTGAAATCTTCCAGTTGGTAAATTCCTCCTTATTTTTCTATGAATATTAAAACATCAGTATCAGTACAGGGTAAGTAGTGAGTGGTGCAGAAATAGCGTGGAGGGGAAGAGTCTAGACGAATGTATGAAGATAGAGTAGCACCAAAATGTGGAAGTGGTGACTGTGAGCAGCATGGGGCCCTTTATTCTTGAGGAGAAATATGTCCATTTGACAGTTCACTGAGGGGACATAGTTGTTCCTTTGGAAACAGAGAACCAGGACTGATGAGAAGGTAAAATTGCCTTCTTGATCCAAGGAGCTAAGGATTTAAGCATTTTGCAAATCACTGCTTGTTCAAGTGACTTGCCATTGGCTAAGACTTCTTACTAAACATTAAAGCAAAATCACTGTCTCCTGTTGTATATTACTTTGTCTCCCATTGTATGTAGCACTTTAAAGATGTTTGTGTGAATATTCATGGTGCTATAGTATGTTCATTTATCGTTATTGTTCTTCATATCCCACATTATCATTCAACACAATAGTGCAAAAGGAGTTAGGAAGAAATAATTTTCTATGTTTTTTCTGATTAAGATCACTCCTCCAGTGCATATGCCTTTCTGTTTTTTGTCTGTTACCTATGGATTAGGAAATCAGTGTCTTGCTTCGCTAGAACTATAGCATTAACTAGAAGAAATTTACTGACAGAGTGAGAGTGTTCTTGTTTTTCAGATTGTGGAACTGTTAATGTTAGTATGATATTTAACCATTTTTATGTTTGGTCACATATGATGATAGTTTCAAAGGGCTTTCTGTACTACATATTTAAAAGCAAAGTACCATTAATGTTGCTGTAGTGTTATCTCCTAGCATAGTTTTTGTTAGGGTTGCTGTGATGAGTCCAGCTTATTCTAAGATGAGACAAATCTGATCAAGGCAGCAGATGGAAAAGCTCTATGTGTAAAACAAACCTCTTCGAATGAGGCCAGTAATTGTATAGCATCGTTTTTGTTGAATGTATGTACAATTTTTAAATGGTGCAAAATGATTCAAAATAGAATTAACTCATGAATTATTTGAAGCTAATATGATTCATATTTAAATGTAAAATATATCTTAACATTTTATCTTAATCAAGCTTTTTCATACTTTTTTAAGCAGAGTCTACAAGTTTATTAGTAGGTTTTGATTCTGATTTTTGACAGTATTTATTTTGAAAATGCAACTGTGGTTGATCTAATTGGGTATTCTCCAAGTAAAGAACCTGCTAGACATCAATATATTTTTCTTTGCTACTTTCTTTGGGTAATATGTCATGGTCAAGATAATGATTTCAGTTCTTTATTCACTATCTTTTATCTTTGCTTTATAATTTATATAAATATATCTTGCTCTTTCTTATGTGTTTTTATTGGTTTCACTTTATTCTTTCTGATGATTTATTTCTGAAGTACTGTGTTGGAACTTTGGGCAGAAAACACTGCAAATAAATCATAATAATGAATAGAAACTAAAGAATGTTTTTCCCTTCAAACATGAGGAAAAAAAGTAGATAATTATGGTATTGTGTAATAATATCCAATATGGATCTTATATTGAAATGCCTTGTCAGTATTATTTTGGGCTTCATTGTTAGTCCTGATACTGATTATTTATCATGTTCATAAATAAAATTTTTATGTAGTCATATTATAAAAATGAATGTAGGGCTTCTTGTATTACATGTCAAGTATCTATTAAAACATAGAGAGTGAATTTAGATTAAAATATTATTTTTCCCTTCCTAATGACTCTCACTCCCCCTGTTTATGCTCCCATTCCATCTGCCATGTCACCCTTATAGAGACAATCTCCCGCATGAAGGAACACATAGCTTTTCTGCAAAAACACCCCACTCTAGGTCTTCTGTTCCTCCTTCTTGCTATTGGAAGTGTTTTTGACCTAGCTACCGCTTGTGCTTTGTGTTTATCTTCTGCCATTCCTTTTCAAATGTTACCTATATACCTCTTTTCAACCCATGAAATTATATTCCTCTTTTCTGTCATTTCATCTTTCAGCAGTATTAAACATTTTGTCATTTTATATTTCCATGCCGTGTTACTTTTTTCTGGACTTATGTCCCCCCCCCCCTTTTTTTTTTGGTGTCAGTACCAGGAATTAAAGTCTCCAGGTTGAGCTTCATTCTCTGCTCCCTCTGACTGTTTTATGTTTTTATTTTGAGATAAGATCCAACTAGGCTGTTCTGGAACTTTCCATCCTCTTGCCTCAGCCTCCCATAGTGCTGGAGTACCATGATAAGCTCCCAGGTCTGGTTCTCTCTGCATCCTGAAAACCCTTTTGCTAACCTTGCCTTTGAGGCTCAGTGGAGGCCTGTGTCCCTAGTACCCTGCATGGTCTGCTCAGTTCTGATGCTTGGACTTCCATAAGCATTTATCCTGGTGCTTTGTAAACCTTTATATTACAATGATCTGTGCTGGGTTTTCCACATGAGACAGGAAGTTATTTGTAGCCAAGTTTTTAAATTTTTTCTTTTATGTTTCCAAAAGACCTAGGATATAACAAGTTTTCCAGAATTTCAATGAAACAGAAATTTACTAATGTATTTTAAATCATAGCTTAGATTATTATTATTTGCAGAAGACCCCAAAAACGCCACTAAAAAAATGCTTGGTTTAATAAGAAAATTCAGTAGTGTAGCTGGATACAGAGTGAACAATCAAAAATCAATAGCATTCCTATACATGAATAATGAACTCACTGAGAGAGAAATTAGGGAAACAACAACTTTTACAATAGTATCCCAAAAAATGAAACACCTAGGAATCAGTCTAACAAAGAAAATAAAAGACCTCTACATTGAAAATTACAGTACTCTGAAAAAGGTGATTGAAGATATCAGAAAATAGAAAGACATCCTTTGCTTTTGGATAGAAAGAATCTATATAGTGAAAATGGCCATACTTCCAAAACTATTTTACAGATTTAATATAATTTCAATCAAAATTCTAATAGCATATCTCACAGAATTAGAGAAAATGATCCTAAAATTCATCTGGAACCAGAAGGGACCTAGAACACCAACAAAGGCAAGAAAATTTTAAGCAACAAAGGCAAGACAAGGCATCACAATCCTTGTCTTGAAATTATAATATAAAGCTACTGTGATAAAAACAGTGTGGTACTGGCAAAAAACAAAAAAGACCTGATTTTTATACAATGGAATATTACTCAGCTATAAAAAGGATAATCTTGAGGCCTTTATAGGTAAATGGAGACAACTTGAAACTATCCTCATAAGTGAAATAAGACTCATACTTGTAAATATTGTATTGTCTCTCTAGTATTAATAATACTAAACTGAAAGCATAATAAGATCCAAAATGTATAATAGATATTGTGATAATGAAAGGGAAAGTGTTCTATAGGATATAACTATATGTATGTTTAAGTGTGTAAGATAACCTACTACTAAGTTTTTGTTAGTTCATCAAACAGAATGGTTTATACTGTCATTGTTTGATTGTCCACTTTTATGATTTGATTTTGTGACTTGGGCAACTACTTCTAAAATAATACATAATTTATCAACTAGAGATACTGTTTTTTTAAAAAAAATTCTGTATTACTATTACTGTTTTTTAAAATTTATCTTTTTATTGTTTCTGGTACCAGGGATTGAACTCATGACCTCACGCTTGCCAGGCAGGTGCTTATGCCGCTGAGCTAAAAAATCCCCAGCCTGTTTTTTTTTTTTTAAATTCTGTATTATTTCTACTCTTTAAAAAAATCTGTATTACTTTTTAAAAAATTCTGTATTATTTCTACCCTTTTTTCTGTTTTGCTTGTTTTCTCTTAAAAAAAAAAGACCTGAAGATCTATGGAAAACATTAAAAGATGTAGAAACAACTCCAGACATACTCAGCCACCTTACCTTTGACAAAGGTGCCAAACGTATTCGTTGGAAGAAAGATAGTCTCTTTAACAAATGGTTAAAAACTAGATGTACACATACCGAAGATTACAAGTGGACCCATATCTTTCACTATGCACTAAACTAAATTCAGAAGGAATCAAAGATCTAAATATTAAAATAAACATTAAATGTGGAAGATAGAATAGATAAAACTCTTGAAGATATTGGCCTAGGAAAAGACTTTATTAATAAAACCCTGATTGCACAGGAACTGTCACAAAGGATCAGCAACTGGGATCTAATCTTATTAAAAAGCTTTTGCACATCAAGAGAAACAACCAACAGAGTGAAGACACAATTAACAATGTTGGAAAAAAATGTTTCATATCTTTTTCTCAAAGGATTACTATATAAAGAAGCAAAAATATCATACCTCCCAAATTTAAAGACCCAGTCCAAAAATGAGCATCTATCATGACTACACACTTCTCAGATGAAGAAATAGAAACATCAAAAAAAAAAAAGTTTAACATCACTGGTCATTCAAGAGATACAGATTAAAACAATACTAGATTCCATCTCACCCCAGAAAGAATAGCTATCGAGAAATCAACCAATAATAAATGCTGGAGGAGCTATGGGGTAAAAGAACCCTCCTCTGCTGTTAGTGGGAGTGTGTGGAAATCAATGTGGAGATTCCTCAAAAAACTAAGTCTGGTGGTCCCATTTGACCCAGCATTCCTCTACTGGATATCTTCCTGGAAGCATTAAAAGCATTATACCACAGAATATACATGCACCCATGTATATAGCAGCACAATCTTTAATAACTAGATTTTAGAAACAATTCAAATGCCCATCAACCAAAGGATGGATTAAAAAAAAGATGTGGTCTTTTTATGCAATGGAGTACTACTCAACCACAAAGAAGGATAAACTCGAGGCTTTTGTAGGTAAATGGATGCAACTAGAGAACATACTAATAAGTGAAATAAATTGGACTCACATATGTAAACATCATATTGTCTCCCTAGTGTGAGAAGCAGAAAGAATTAATATAATATATACAGTTAATATAGTTATACTACTAGTTTCTCTTAGTTCATTAAAATAATGGTTTGTGCTAATATTATTTAGAGAATTAAATGTTGATATCTTGCATTCTTGAATAAAGATAACAATATGCAATGTATTAACTATTGCTACCCTCCTATTATCTTATTTTGAAATTTTTTTTCTATTTAAAAGAAAAAGAAAAAAATCCACTTAGATTAGGTTGATGGAAGTGGTTCAAGTAGATAGAACATGCTTGAGACAGAGTCGTAACAGTGCAGCCTAGGTTGGCCTTGACCTCTTAGTGATCTTTTTGCCTCCCCAGTGTGCACCAGCCTGCCTGGCAGTAGTATTTTTATAAGAATTATTTTGTTTCTCTTTCTAGCCTCAGTGATAAGAGCATGTGTTTATGTGTGTGCATTGGTCCAATGAGATACTCATTGAACAAAAGTGTGACAGTATATTGGTTAGCAAATGCAAATTCAGGATGCATATCCAGATAGTATTATTTCCTTGATTGCTTTGATAGAAATGTCAATACAATAGCTAGTTGCTGCTGTCTTGTGGTCGTCTCTGATAAACTAAAAGATGCCCCAGCAAATGAGGCAGTGTCACACCTTCTGAAAGCCCCAAAAATCATTAGGTGAGAATCCATCTGCAAAATTCCTGGAGGCTGAGAGTGAGTTGCCCCTGCATTACTGATAAAGGGATACCTCTGAATTTTATCTGCTGTTAAAGAGATAGGGATTTAAGGAGACTCAATAGAAATTCATGGCTTAAAATTTCCCAAACCTGAAAGGTGGTACTCCATTCCAGTCAAAAGAAGAATTTGCTTCTCCAAATAGAAATGTCGAAAGAAAAGGAAGTCAGTGTTTAAAAAAGTAGTTGAGAAACAACAGCTGTTTCTTTCAGCTCTTATACTCATTAAAAATAAAAATTTGCTTAGTCTTTATATTTATCTATCATACATAAAGTACTTTACATATGGAAATTTTGTATACCAGAGACATGTTAAATTTCCCACAAAATTTAGAATTTAAAAATTTTCTCTTTTTGATTATTTTTACTTCTTAATGTAATCTACCAGCACTTTCCACTACTATTTAAGTCTTATAAACCTCTTCCAGACATTGAATATGATTCTTGTTTGTTTAACCTTGAGTTGTATCTGTCTCAGGAATGAAAATAAAACTGGTATTTTCAAAGAAAAATTTGGCAACATTTTAGTTGCTTGGAATGGTCCATAATTTAATTTTAAATTTATTTGCACATGTGTTTTGTCCATATAACTACCCAGTTGTAGGTAAAATTGATATGGAGAAGGTTCCTTAGCAAAAACTTCAAGCTATAAATTTTACAGCCGTCACTGGCATATCAAGTATTACATATGTTACAAGAGTGGGAAAATGGCGATTTCTTTGATCATGAATGTAGAAATGTACATAGTTTCTGTTAGCCAGTGAGGACAGAAATCCAAGCTTGCTTCCATATTAAAAGATTATAGTAAAAACAAACATAGGCTAAAAAGCACCACTACCATCAAGAAAAGGTCAAAGAACTTTTGTGGTTGGAATGAGGCATAAAGAATTTCAGCAAAACAGTAAAGTCTTATTCTTAGCATCTTACCTTGCCAATCAAATTTTTTTATAACTATTCTTGGCATAGATTTTGAGAAAAGAAGAATAAATTAATTATGGAAATGGAACCTTACAGGCCTTCTACTCATCATGTTATAGATAGGTAATTTCGACACAAATGGGAAATGTAACTTGCTAAATACCAGCTTATGCTTTAGATTTTAGAAAAGAAACACATCATCTTAAGGCCAGTGTTTTACTAATACAGCTTTTCTTACTTGTTTGTAATTGCTTTGTTTTTATTCTGCATATTGCACTTAAAGCTTAATGTGTTATGTCTCTGTATTTTGCTTTGTAGTAGACCCCTTTGCATTATTCCTTAATTCCTGAAAGTGAAAGGTACTAGTCATTGACCTTAAGTGAGATGGAGTATTTTTTTTTTACTTAAAAATACTTTAAATATTTATTTTCTAATGATAGATATCCTTGTGGTTCTGATTTTTGCTGTTTTATTTGATAGAACAGTCCTAGATATGGTCTCATAATCTTTCTCCTTTATGCAAACACTGCAAGATGTTTGTCAGCTCTCCATTGGTGTGACAAAGTGCATAGGCTGAATAACCTTAAGAGCAAAGATTGATTTTGCTGCTGATTTCCATCCCTGGCTAACTGGTCCATGGCTGTGGGCCTGAGCTGAGGAGGAACAGCATGTACAACAAAGCTGCTCACCTCCTGGCAGCTGGAAGCAGAGCTCGAGGGGAGGAGCCAGACTGGAAGGGGCCAAGGCCAGATTCAGTCCCCAAGGTCATTCCCCCCCATCCCAGGCCCTTGAAGAGACCCCTCCTCCTGTTTTCATAGCCTCCAAACAATGCCGTCAAATTGAGGTCTTATCACTGATGAGGTTATAGGGCTAACATCCAGTCATGTCCTGAAGCCCACAAGCAACCCAGTCTTTCTGGGGGACATTTTAAACCTAAATTGTAACAGCAAATAATAAGGAAAAAAAATCCTATAAAAATAATTTAAAAATATATAAAACATATTTTATGCTCTGAATATATCTGAAGCTTTCTATTAAGGAATGTATTGTTATGTTTGTTTTATAACTTTGTTTTGAATATGATTATTTGTTATTATTGACAAAAAGAAAAAACCTTGAAAAAACAAAACTCAGAATCAGATGTGCTTTTCCATTTTATACTAATTTGCATTTAGGATCTTTTAAAAATGTAAATAAGAGAGAGATGGGTAAAACAAGCTTATTTTTAATACAGATTCTTGTAGTAAGTCTTTGCTCTTTTATTCCTGTCTCTACCACTCCAAAGGAATTCAGGCTTTTTAGCCCCTTCCAGGATTATTAATTTTACGGTCCTTGGGTACTTGAGAGAGTTTTGAGCAAAGAGCTGAAGGTTCATCTCAACCTCAGTCTTCGATTTCTGTACTGACTGCCCTGTGACCTCTTCTCTCCTGCAAACATCAAAGTGACTGTCGCTCAGCACCTTCACAAGCCAGTGAAGACTCTGAGTACCCCAGAGTGAAATGTGGATGAGACATTGGACTTTGGATATGTATTACCCATGTTTTTAAATTCTTACATTTCAAGAGATTTATAATTTTTAAATCTTTACTAATGATAAAAGAAAGTGGTATTTTATTTAATATGTTTTTAGCTAATAGTGACCTTGAAACTAAGTGATTATTAGTTATTACAAATTTTATTATTTATCATTAATCTATGTATATGCTTAATTTTTCTCTCAGGAACTGTATTTCTCTTTTTGGTTCATAGTAGTTATATTTTTTATTAAATGGAAGGATCTTTATTCTTTCCTGAGTGTTCTACCACTGAGCCACACTCAGAATTTTAATTTTTTAAAGACAACTAATTTCACAAGCTTTTGTTATTCTTTAACCTTGTATGTTTTGAAAAATGGGTACATTCTTCATTTTTAAAGCTATTTAGTATTTCCTCCATCTCCTTTGAAAGTTAGAAAGCTGTTTTATATCCAGGGAGGAAAAATTCTACATTGTCATTGTTTATTAATACCATGATTCACAAAGACTTTGTAAAGCAAACACTTAAGTATTTTTTAAATAATTCTTCCCCTTTTCCACATATTTTATGGATTTATCTTGTTATCCTATGGTACAAATTTGTTTGTGCTCTTAATTTTTATTTCCTTTGAAATTTTATCAGTTTGGGGTAAAATTTTATGTTTCTTGTTAAATGAGGTGTAAGTATTGGAATATGTTATGGTGTTGTTGCATTTAACTTGGCATGTCTCTCAGAACTACTCCCAACAAGCAGCTGTGCATGCTCTTTATGTTAAAGCAAAATCTAATAAGAATATCATGTGATTATCTTATATAAGAAAACCAGAGTACAAAGCAACAGCAAAATAGAAAATAATAGAAAGGAGGGAAATAGATCTTTCTCAAAGGTGATGAAAAGAGAGGAGGAAAGGGAGGTGAAAAAAGGGATTGGGATGTGTTGTGTACATGCACCAGCTTTTTACAGGAAGTGTAATCATGATATATGACAAACATGGATGTACAGAACAGTACAATCTGTGTGAGAACTTGTGCTTTAATAATACCCACTATTAATCAAGGGTGTTTGTGCATATATATATTTATTCTATTAATCTTTGCATGACTTTTCTTTTTCAGAATTAGAAAAATTGAGATCCCCCAAATGAAAATTAACTTGATGAACCTCTTATAGCTAATAAGTAGTAAGGTCGTGCTATAAACACAAGTCTTTCCAGAGTTTGTCTTTCAAGAAGTATTGCAAATAGAAGTTATACCTTTTGCAATAAATAGCAATAAATAGTTGTGGGTCAATAGGGATCAGATATCAAGTATCTCCCAGCTTGGATTTTTGCAAGATGTGAGCTTAGGAACAGTGGCTTTCCAAGTGTAGAAGAAAGCTAACAAAACCAGTGATACGTGGAGGTTTTTGTCATTTGGTTTAGTACCAGATTCTGAAAATGGAAGGAAATAGCCCTGTTCTTGAAATCATTTTGAAAGCAGCTAAAAAATTCTTTTAGTTTCTCAGATTTCAGTACTCTTTGGTACTGATCTCACTACTTGTTCTATTGAGAGCCAACTGGACCTTCATTCAGTCCATCCTCCTCACCTGCCTGCTGAGGAGGATATGAGTGGAGCTGGGCAGGCAGCTCACCAGCTTAGCAGGGCTCACCGTTCTGCCTGGGAATGTTTCTGGATCACGAGTTACACGCAGGGCAGAAATGAACTCGTCTAACTGGAAGACTTTGCTGTCATCTCTATTTTAAGCTACTTAGTTAAGACACTCAAGTTTATTACTATGGTATCAATCTCTGGGATTGGAAAAGGAAAGGAAATCCTGGCAATTTTGATATCACTAGAACTCAGGATTTATATACTAATTGCTTACCCAAATGATCTAAAAGAGGATAGCATAATCTGGTATAAATGGACCACTTCATAAATACTGCTTATGTTAGTGGAAGTTCCTGAGATGAGAGTTTTTAAAAAGAACTCATTTGTAATACTAATTTTTTGTTATGCGTTTGACTGCCATGATATAATTTGCCCTGTTTTCCTCTTTAACACCACCAAATAGTTTTCTTTAGAGATAATGCAGGACATTTTCTCGTTGGGCACTTTTTTTTTTTTGAGTACTGGGGATCAAACTCATGACCTTTTGCTTGCCGGAGAGACACTTAAGCCACTGAGCTAAATCCTTGGCCCTGGGCACTCTATTTTGATACACTGCTATGCCTTTACAAGCTTTTGTTGTTTCTTTGCTCAAACTCAGGACTTGTACTTGCCAGGCAGGCGCTTGTGCCACTCAGCTATATCCCCAGCCCTGCCAGCATTTAAAGTATACTTTATTGAGGTTTTGTTTTATAGCACTGCCCATGAACATTTAAAAATTATACCTTTTAGTTAAAAAAGCAAGTAGTTCTTGTAAAAACTGGAAAATTATGCATCAGTACCCATATTTAACATCTTAAAAGTTCTAGTAGGTTATTATTCCTCCTTTTTAAAAATCATGTTTAGCTTCTTACTTTCATATCAAAATTATTACTGTTTAGTGTATGTATCCTTGAAACAGAATATATGTTAGAGCCTCAGTAAATATTTGCTTTTTCTGCATGTGGAATTCATTTCACTTTAAAGTCTCTCTTCACTTCTCTTCATACTGATTTAAACTTCATCAGTAAATAAATATGTGATTGTTCCTAGCACTAGTTTTGCTTACTAACATTGATATCTGTGTCTCTTTTCTTGTCTGAAGCTTGTTAGCACAGCAAACTGGACAATAATAGGCAAAGAGAACATGGTGACCTGGACACACCATTCTGAAGAAATTCACAGCTCCTTCAATATGTAGTGTTATATTTTAAATGCACAGTGCATATGTTCTTTTCAGCTTTTCATTATCCACACAAAATGCTTTTCTATTCTTATTGGTAGAAATAGGCATTTGGAGTGACTTTTTCTCTCATTCTATTTGTTTGTCTCTAGATTCATACAGCTTGCAGAGTTCAGTGTGAGTTTAGAGTGTATCTGAAGAAACCATGCTCCCTTAACTCAGGAACCTGGACTTGTGACTAGTCTAAAGCTGTTCATGTGCTGCCTGTGTTTTCTAGGAAGAAAATGGTTTGTCCATGTTACCAGGATTTCTGCTTTTCCTCCCCTTGTAACTTTGTCCCTTTCCTACTTCACTTTCTTCCTCTGGTTTGCTCTTCTTCATTCCCTGAAGTTTCTTCTTGTGCATAAATGTGTGCTGCCCTGTGGTCACTTCCTGTCACATTGGAGATTTTTAGCTTTCGCCTCTCCCTTATCTCTGTCATCCATCTGTGACCCACTCAGAAAACTGTTCTTCTGGGCAATTTGAAGAAAATCTGTCTAGTTTTAGCAGAAACAGAAAATGCCACATAAAACCCTTATAAAATGTACAATTAGTATCTTTCACTGTTTCTCGAAAGTCACCAACTTTGTCATCTTATAATTAATGATAACTTGGGCAACATTATGTCCTGAATATGTGTGTGTGTAAATGTAGTTTCATTTAACCCTTTCAGTAATTGCGTGGTATGGTTATTAGCATCCCTCATTCATAAGTGGGAAAATAGGAATTTGGGAAGGTTAACTAACAATGGTTAGGATCACACAGCTTTGAAAGCATAGGAGGTAGAATTTGACTCTAACAACTATATAGTATATCATACAAGTTTCTTATCAAATAGGTGATTTCACTTTCTTACTGCTACATGTTTAAAAGTCTGAGCAGTAGCACAGCAGTGCAGAGAAGGCTTGCAGAGGTAGCAACTCTGCCAGAGAGCAGCAAATCCACTCCTTGCAAGAAAGACAAACTTTTGTTGATTATTTATCAACAGAAGAAATAAATCTTATACTTCTATTGTTCTTATTTCATTCCATACTTTTCCATCTTTGCAGTTCTAGCAGGGTTTCTTTATACAAACAAACAAAAACCTTAGGAAAGCTGTTCTGCTGCATAAATCCATGCCATGCTCCTGAATGTTTTTGAGGCAGGCGAGAGCTTTATCTGTAACCCAGACATTTCAGTTTTGGCTAGAATCTGTCTTTTTCATTAGTTATATCACACTAGCATCACATTTTCAGATCACATCCTTATAAAAAATGTATTTATTTTGTTATTTGTAAATGAAGTTTTCTGTTTGTAGTTTTAATTTTTAAGCTTTGTGTTGCTCTGATTTTTAGGAACTTTATTAGACATCATATGGGGCAGGAAATGATGTTTAAAGAAAATTTTATTTTTAGTCTAGTTAAACCTATTTTTAAGGACTTTGAAAGAAGTGCAATTACAGATAAAAGTAAAGAAGATACAATTTAAGGCTGTTATCAAATTTCACAGCTTGTGAAATTTTTATCTTCTAAAACCATTTTCATGGGCAGTGTTCCCTCCACCTTGCCCCTTATGTTTTGATGCATGTGTATGCATTGTTGGATGGGGGAGGTAATGCTGAGGGGGCCAGGAAACACCCTGGAGGGAAAGCCCAAGTCTTCCCTCCTTTCCAGGTTTGTTCTTAAGTGTGTTCAGCTTAATGAGAATATAGGAAAATATAAAGAAACGAATATGTAATTACATGCTATTCTGTGACAGATTCTAGTAGAAAAAGTGAGTAGCAGGTACAAGGCATTTAAGAAAACAAATTATAAGTGTTATCTAATACTGAGAAAAATTTAAAAATTTAGTTGTTTCTGAAAACTGAGAAAAGATTTTAATGTGATTATATGGTAGAACACCTGTATTGAGCTTATGGAATGATGTGGGAGTTTAATTTGAGAATTAGACTAAATTATCACATAAAATTCTTAATCACTGTATAAGGTAGCAGTGGTATTTTCCTACAGATTTTTATGAACTGTGTTGTTATGTCAGTAAAAGAGTTTAGGAGGACAGGCCAGTTCAAATAAGCTACTGGATATCTCACACTGCTTGGGTTAAAATGATGCTAGCATGGCTATGTGAAGTTATGTAAACTGTAAAAAGTCATGCAGATTTGAACGGAGTGAGCTTGCCACGTTGGTGACCCCATCACTCCCTGCCTCTGTATTTCTGCTTATGTGCTATTGGCTTCAGCTCTAACACCCACAGGAGGCCCAGTGCCTGGAGTCTAAGATGTGCCACGCCCAGCATTTATTATCCATGGAGAGAGGGAAGCTGAGTCCTTCTCACCTCATCCTAGAAACAGAAACGACTACTGTTCAGAAGAGGGACTTAACTGAGAAATGCAGTGCTGTAAGATATTTAGAAATTGATGCTTATATTATTTTTGTGTTAGATAAGAGTTTCTTTTACAAGACATAAGTAGAGCAAACCATAAAGAAAAAGATAAGCTAAATAACATTAAAATGAAAAAACTCTGCTCATCAAAGGATGATAAAAAGGAATAAGAAAGGCCAAAACTGATTTATTAATAGAGTATGTTAAAGATCCTGTAAATCAGTAAGAAAAAATAAGAATAAAAATAGCAATTTCAAAAACAATAAACTCAAAATGGTCAGCAAACATGAAAATTTCGTGGTCCTCATTATTAATTAAAGAACTATAAATTAAAACTGGAGTGACATAGTTTGCTATGTTGTTTTTAACACAGTGGTAAAAATATCAAAGTGCACCAATAGCAGATATTGGTGCTGATGTAAAGGCTTCCTATACTGTTCATGGAGTGTAAGTTGGTAAAACTGACTTGATGAATAGAAATTGAAGATAAGTATACCCTTTTCTTCAGCAACTCCATCTTTAAGTGTATATCCTATAGAAATTTTAATCATATGCCTCAGAAAACAGGTATGGATTTTTCTTTAATTTTTAGGGGCTTTTTACATAGTAGCATTGAGTCTGGAAACAACCCAATAGAAAAGAACTTGGACAATATTTCTGAACAGTGAAATTAGCATGATGATGAAAATGAATCAACCTCACCTACTTTGATTAATCTGTATAACTCTCCAGAAAAAATATTAAATTAAAAAAGCAAATCACCATATATATATATATATATATATATATATATATATATATATATATATCATGAGTCTGGATATACAGACTTTGCTTAAAAGCAAATCTGACTATATATTTTAATGGAATTATATGGATATGATCAAACTATAAAGAAAATCAAGGTGATGATTCAGATTGTGTACATTCAGTCATAGGGAAGGATTTAATTCACAGAGGAGCTAGAGAGCTTGAGTGCTACATAAATGGATGATTGTGAAAATTATCATTCTTCATTATTACACATATAATATGGTTTTGTGCTATAGGTAAAATTGTAAATAAGAAAATATTTTAATACTTAAAAGCATATATGCATAGTTTATAATGCCCTAAAATTGGAGGATGGATTTTTTTTTTCATCCTGCAAAAATAACTTAGTATACTAAGTTTCACATTAATATCTATCAGAATATCCTCTCTTCTTATATGAAAGCTTACAAGTTTGAATTTTTGCAGTTTATATCTAAGATGCTCCTTTTGCCAGCTGTTTCTAATATCCAGCATTTTTTTTTAAAGTTCTCTGCATTGATTTCATAGCCTGCTATGACTTTCTGCTTGTAATAGTGTGGTGGCCTTTGTTTATTAGTATGTGATTTCTTCATTCTTCCCACAGGTTCACCTGCAGGACTTTGAATCTGCCTTTCTAGATTTCTTTTCCTAACTATTTCTGGGAGGCTTTGGGGTGCTTCCATGTATGTTCACACAGGGTGGATTTTATTCTTCCTGTCCTTTTACAGAATTGCATTTTGGATAGCTGCCCTGGAAGTAGCACTGTGACCTTCGTTAGGGCTGCTTTTCTGCCCTCTATTGCATACCTCCCTCCTCCCAGCAGAGCCAGGATCCTGCTGCTGGGCAGTGCGGCTAGTCTGTGCCATTGCTCTTAATCAGTGTCCTTTCTCTTTGCTGTGCCATTGATGATGGTGGCCGGTCCCTGATCACTGGTATTTCTGTTTTCCTAGACTGATTTGTTGCTTGTTGTAGACTCTGAGCTAGAGGCTTTTGTCCATTACTAACAATTGTCTTTTATACTTGGGCCACAGGGTGTAATCTCTTGTGAAGCCAGAGAAGTGTTAATTGCTTTTATTTTGAGGACCTACAGTATGCTTGCTTGGGCCTTAAGGTGTTAACAGATTTCACACAATCTTGTTTTCTAGTTTTACCTATGTCTTCTCTGGACACTCATGCTATACAGGTAGAGGGATCAGAAAAGGTTACATGCACATTTATCAGCTTGTAAGAAGAAGCCTTAGTCTCTGGGTCTCTGGTCCTGTCATCACATCTAACTTGCCACATCAGTCTGTTTCCTGACTTGGGGTCCTGCTTTCCCCTTGAAAATTTGATTTTAGAAAACATGCAGTATAGTTACAGCTTTAGCCACTGAAACAAAAATCAGCTAGCCAATAAATCTTATTCTCTTGTTCCTCCTCTCCCTTTTTCTTTCTTACACACATGGACCATACAATCTAAACACTCTATTGTGTCATGTCTGCGTATGTGAGTGCTCTTAACCTGGATCAGGTTTGAATTATTTCTTAAGACAGTTCCTCAGGCCGCACATGATTCTTGGTGCAGTAGGTAGCTAGCAAGTTGGTAGCTCTAAAGGACATGTGGCCATAGAGATCAGTATCCAATCTTTCAACCCAGCCTGAATCACACTAAATAACATAAACAATGATATCAGAAGTAATAGCAACCATAAGTACATTTGGCATATTATGTTATTAAAATAAAATCTATGAAGCAGGTTTTATCTTTCCTATTTTGTAGGTGATAAAACTGCAACTCAGATTATATAGGTAGCTTGAGTTTAAATAAATACTGTGGTGGATTACCAATGGTCAACTTGGAACACCCAGCTGAACTGAATCAGCATGGCTCAGGGTGTGGAGGGCCCCTGAGGCCTGCTGCTGACAGCATAACGGGAGACCTGGAGGGGAAGATTGTGTGCTGTTGATCCTCCTGGGGAAGCTTGTCATGCTGGCTTCCTGACATGAACTCAGCTGTTATCATCAGAGGAGCTTGGATCCTTCTTGTCACTGAGGATGGCTGCAGTTCTCTTCAGGGGAGCTCTGGTCCTGACCTTTAGTGTTGCTTCCTGGCTCCTTTGCAGATCCGTCAGTCTTCTGGTACAGATTTTCATCCCACTGGCAGACATTCTACCTTCCATTGCTGACCTTTGGGCCTTCCCAGAGCAGATCCTTGATACAGACTTGCATGAGACATTATTGTGGACTGTAGGCCTCCAGCTGGAATTGGAGGACACTGCTGTGGAATCCAGGCTCTCAGTTGGATTCTTTTGAGTCTCTACTGAATGGACAGATCTGCACTCTTCTACATTTGACATTTTGGGTGACTGTTATAAGATAATCATATAAATTATGTGTCCTGTGTTAAATCTGTTCTCTTGCAGACACTTATTACAACAGATGGCAACAGTGAAACTGTTTCAAAAGAACATATTCTTTTTTTTTTGATAATTACATATTTTCCTTTTACAAGTAGTTGCTCAAGTTACATAAGTAAAGCATACAAAGTGGACATTTAAGCAGTGAGACTGCAAACAGTTCTGTTCACCTATCCAACAAAAACTCAGTAATGTGGTTATCAATCTTACATACTTACACATGCAGTTATATCCTTTAGAGTACTTTCTTTTCCTCTTTTTAAAATTTATTATTTTATTTTAAGAGAGAAAGAAAAATTTAAAAAGACAATAGAAAAAAACAAGAAGAAAAGTAGAATACAGAGTTCAAAAAAATTAACATCATCAAATCGCTAATTGATACATTACATATTGTTAACAATAGTTGTTAAAGTTACAAAGTCAAAGCATAAAAAGTGGCTAGACACTCAAACATTGACAGTACAAACTCTTCTGTTCAGTGATCTAACAAGAGCTCAGTAATATGGTCATCTATTTACACACTGTACATACCATTATATCCCTTAGAACACTTTCCTTCCTTTTCACTTTTACAATATCTATTATATCTATTATACTTTCATATCTATTATACTTTTTGGATACCATTATTCTGTCTATTCTTATTATTTTTTACACTAGAGAGACAATGTGATATTTACTAATGTGAGTCTTGTTTATTTCACTAATGAGGATATTCTCAAGTTGCCTCCATTTACTGATAAAGGCCTCAAGATCATCCTTTTTTATAGCTGAGTAGTATTCCATTGTATAAAAATACCACATTTTTCAAAAGAACATATTCTTAACCACTACATTAGATATATCTTTTTAAAGTATCAAAGTAGTTAACATGACATTTAAAATATTTGTAAGTGATACATACATATAGACATAGATGTACATATTTAGGGGGTACATTGATATTTTGATATATGTATACATTTTGTAACATTTAGATCAGGACAGACATATATTTCTTCAGACATTACTTCTGTGTGGTCAAAAACAGAAAAATCCATACTTTTTGAAATCCATGGTGCATTATCATCTATAGTTACCTTCTTATGCATAGCATACTGGCTTCTTACCACTGTGAGTTGGTGCTCACTAATCAAGCTTTCCCTGTGCTGCTTTCTCCCTTTCTTAATCCAAATTAATTTCAACACATTGTTTAAAATATAGTTTCAGATTCTCTTTGTAGTTTCTTATTCTGAATATATCACCAAAATAATTGTGAATTGTCTAAAATATAGTGGTTATATGTTTGAAAATGGTGGATTAATGGTGGAATTCTTGTTGGAAATATTTGTGATTGGTGTTTTTCATTCAGTTTGATGACATTCCAAGAAATGTAGCTGCTGGATATCTCTCTGCTGTAAAAAAGCTACAGAGACTGCAGTAATCCATGAACAGGAAAATCCTGTTAGTCAACATTTTATTGCGTTGTCATTAAGGTTTTTTAAGCTTCTACAAAATATTGTAGTTAAATATCTTTAATAATCTTTCTCCTAGAGTTACAGGTAGTATATATTTTTGAATAATAAGTAGCTTCAGTGTTTGAGCTTGAATTATCTTGTGGAATGTTTCAAGAGGAAAGAGAATGATCATGCAGTTCTATGAGAAGAAGCATGTCCATGAATCGTCATTGTTATATTGTAAGTCATCTGAGTGTACAGCCGTAGTAGAATTTATGAACCATGGAATGATTATAAAAATAACACAGTAACTAAATGAGCAAACTGGATTGTGTTTTTCAATTTGTATAAATGATTAAAACATAATATTGGGGAGGATAAGAAATTACTGAAAGACAAATGAATTTATATCACTTACATAAAAATGTTTAAAATGTTTAAACTTTCACTAAGTAATATTTATGAAATGCACACATGCTGATTGATAGGTAGATTGGTAGATGTACCTGACAACAATAAATAGCAAAATCAGAATCCTGATTCCCTGATAGGAGAGGCAGGTATAAAATTGGGATTGGCTGCATGGGTTTGTTAACATAGGTTCATTATATGTACTTTATCCTTTTGACATTACTAAATATTTCATTACAAAATGCACGAGCACATAAATTTTTAACTATACACTGGTGTAGCAAAACCAGTGTCAAATAAAAGCGGTGACTCTTGTGCTGCTGGGGTAAGGTATTACATGCATCCTGGAACAGTATTCTACATTGGAGCTGCATCTAAGCCTGTGTCACTGTAAAAAATAATAGTATTTTCTTGCTTTGTCAAGAAATTTAATAAAGAGAAGCTGACAAGAGAAACAGAAAAATGTAGTCCATTTGCTTCCCTTTCCTTTATGTTGTATCATATGGCTATCCTCTAATGTATCCTATGAATTCTGAAATCCAGTGGCTTATTCAAAGATGTCAACTGTAATGTACTATTAGTTTTTGAGAGAAAGAAATTATATGTTAAATAAACATGTATGTGCATTATAAGAATAGATATATGCATTTTAAGATTCAATATGTGAAATATCTTTCAATATGTGTTTAAAATAATAAAAGACACTTTCCTAGAACAGTTCATATCTACCCAGTTACACCTGAGTTTGCAGTAAACCTTGATGCTACAGTGGAACCAGGTTCATTCTTCATTATGTTAGAATTGATTTTTAAATTTATTTACCTGTGAGTTGTTATACTATCATCATTTGTCACTTAGTGACAGGATTCATTCTGAGAAACACATCCATTGATGATTTTATCCTGTGCGGACATCATGGAGTGTGCTTACACAAACCAAGATACCTTATT
The DNA here is from genome assembly GCA_004027455.1 of Hydrochoerus hydrochaeris. Taxonomy (NCBI): domain Eukaryota; kingdom Metazoa; phylum Chordata; class Mammalia; order Rodentia; family Hydrochaeridae; genus Hydrochoerus; species Hydrochoerus hydrochaeris. The sequence continues at coordinate 85,824 of PVLA01000493.1, forward strand.
GTCACTTGGCAGTAGACTCTCCCAGGATCACATTGTCTGTGCTGTTTGTTATTAACTATGTGGTGTATAGTTGATTAAGAGCCTTTTAGTCTGCTTGTTTACAAAATACATATTTAGTTTCATGTGAGATTTTTTTTAATGTGACCTACATGTATTTGAATAATCACAAACAGCTGGACTTTGATACAAGAACACATAGTTGTACTGTAATGTTGAAAATGTGATTGTTAACAACTGTAATGTCTTTTACTCCAAGGTTAATATTCTGTCACATACTACTTTTCATCTTATGATGCACCTGTGTATACTTAATAAGGTAGAATTTCTTCCGCTTTCTATTCCTTTTGGTGTTTTGGCATTCATAGTTCTCAGTATCATCCCAGCTTTCTGATGTAAGTTGAAGTTGGTTTCATGGATTTGAGAAAATATGATATCTAAGACGCATTTATGGAGTGTGTGGCAGTTTCAAACATCCAATTCCAAGACACTCTCATTCTTTATTTTGATTATTTATGTGGCAGAGGAGCTGTGCTTGATAAGAGTGAAAAGGTAAGCTCTGGAGCTTGATAGCCTGGGCTCTGAGCCTACTAGACTCCTACTCTGAGCATCTGTGCTTTCTGAATTGTCAGCTCCTGGGCACCAGTTATCTCATCTGTGAGGACAGATCCTTCACGTAAGAGTTGTCTGCCTTACCTGTGGAAAATGGTGGACAGGCTGCAGAATCTAGTCAAAAGGTGGATACAATAACACAGATTGAAATATAATGTGGAAATCACTGAAGACTGAGCCAGGGATTATAAAACAAGGGACATTTGAAAGACTTAAAAAGAACATAAAGCAAAAAAGTTTGGGGAACACAGAAAAAGTAATGGCAAATCTTTCCCTGTTCTAGCCAATTTGCTCAGTGCCAATGCAGTTTATGTAGATGGAAAATGCAGGAGATGCTTGTTTAAGGGTGAAGGTGAGTACTTTACACCTCTGTGTGTAACTATAGTCATTTTAGACCCCCCCATTAAACTCATTTTCTTTATTGCTGTCATTCTGTACCTGTCCACACTGTGTGACTCCTGAACGCTCTTCCTGTACTTTCCAGTGGCTATTGGCTCATGGATATGTTTTCTGCTCCTACTGGAGTACACTCATGCTCTTTGGGAAGCAGTGTTCTTCTTGTCTGGAGACGCTTCTATCTTCAGATAGCTGCTGTGGTGGAGCTGGTTCTCACTGGCAATTCCTGTCTGGGACCTTGAGCTTGGATCTCTTTCTGTTCCTTTCAGTATTTTGGTGTTTATAGTTCTCAGTATCATCCCAGTTTTTAAAAAATACTGGTAAAGCTTGAGGGAAGTGGAGTTGGAAATTTGTATGTCTTGGAAGTACTGTGGCTTGAACTATGAGATTTATTCAGTCTCTTGTAGACCAACTCTTTGAACTCTAGAAAAATGAAAGAACTTCAGTAGACAGCCAGGAATTCAGGCAGTCTTTATCTTCAAGCAATTCTATCATCTTTACCTTAGGTCTTACAAGAAGAAAACTACTCAGATGTTTAGTAATGGCTAAGGAAGACTTGTTTCTGAGTGAATTTTGGTGTTCACAAAGATCAAAACAGGTTGATGGATTCTCTCTTCTATTAAAGTGTTAGGCTCACTGTCATCAGGTGTTGGGACATTGTATATATATTTAACATTTCATTTCTTCATATGCACACTCTGTAACTCCAGGAAACTGAAAATAATGATGGAATAAAAAAAGAACTTTCTGTCATAGAAAGAAGTTCAGAGGCAGGCAGTTCAGGAATTTTATGACTGCTCCATAGGTATCAAGGACTTGGTCTCTATTTTTCTGCCCCATCAGCCAAGCATGAGGCCCCCATCTTCAGTGACACAGTGTGGCTCATGGTAGTGACTGTTGTATTGGCTTCCATGTCTAATTACTGGCAGCAGGAAAGAGGCAGATGTGAGGGACAGTTTAGGGAGCCACATCTCCAAGTCAAGTACCTTCTCTTAAACAACATCTCAGGTCACACCAACTCTGGTTACATTTCCCCAGCTAGCATTTAGTCTAAGTGTTGTCTGACCTTTGAGGTGGATATGCTGTCACCCAGAAATTCCCTTAAGAGTGAGGGTGGATAATGGCCATAACCTTCCTGTTCTGTCCCAGGCATTGTATTTGAGATGCTGTTGGAAAATACTTCATAAATAAGTAGGAAAATGGACATGGTTCTTTAGTTACTTAGTGTACAGATTTTGTATTCTGGATATCTCTAATGGAGGCTTTAAAGTTCATTAGTCATTTACCAATACATTTTTTAAAGCCTCTGCCATTGTGTTCTTAATACATTAAGTGAAAAACTTAGTTTTGTGAAAAGGTTTGAGTATTCCTCTGAATACCTTAGGCAGCTGAGGAACTAAGTTTAAATGTCCAGGCATGTCTAGAACCTCAAATCTACCATTGAAGTTATGTATTTTAGGCAAAATGAGAAAGTGAGGCAGTACTTTGTTCACAGGTGAGTAAATTATGAAGTATTATTTCAGTAAGTTACAATGTTACTAATTCAAGAGAAATTGATTTTTCATGTGATTGAGTGATTCATTTCTGGTCTTAAGCATAAGTATTTAACCTGGCCCTTATGTACTGTGATATAAGTACCTATGTTGCTTCTAATTAATATTGATTTGGAATTAATAATGACACAGAGACAGTTATTTTTGCTGCTATTCCAGCTGTGTAAATACTCCTATTGCATAAACAGACTAAATTTAATCACAGCATTTACTCTGCTAGCAGTATTTACAACTTTATTGTGGACCCAATGTTTTAAACATCTGTCTTTCATTTACTGTATCTTAAATATAGACTTTTGTAGCACAGGCAGAGTTATAAGTATTTATACAAAGGTGATATAATGAAATAGTACTTGGAGGAAAGAATAAAATTTCTGAGGAAAACATTTCTTAATAGTTTGGGATACCAACCTTCTCTTTCTTAGAAAGAGATAGGTGCCTATCAGAAATAAGAAAAACAACATACTTTGACAGAGTTCCTAAGAGACAAAATTTTAAAATAACTTTGCAGATATTGAAAGGCTATTTTTAATTTTTAAAAAGTTTTTAGGGTAGCTATAGATCTTTTTATTTTTTATTTTTTTATTTTTCAATCAGAATTTATTGGTACTTAACTTTTAAAGGAGAGATTTATGTTGTCTTATAAATGTGTTTGGCATGTTTTAAATTATGAACCTTTTTCACTGAGTACCTATCCTTTCAAATGAAACAAAAAACATTGTATTGTTGACAAAGTGAGGTAGAAGGATGTATAAGATTGAGAAATAGATTTAGTAAATATGACTTTCAAAAGTTTTTTTTCCCACAAAACAATGATTGTATTTTCATTTGATATATTCATCGAAAAATAATCTATTCTCCAGGGATGCCGGGGTAGATATTGGAAGTTATTTCAAGTGAAGATTATGTCCCCTGCTTATTTCTAAGTTAAATTGAAATATTTATTGATGAAATATGAAATAACTATTACACAATGCATATCTGTCATATGCACATAACTGTTGTAAAATTTGCATCATGATATATTAATTTACATTTATAGTGCTGTTTTTTTTTTAAAGAAGTAGTGTTGTCAACAGAGAAGTTATAGATTTAGTTGGGAATTGTATGGAAATATTTTTATTGTTTTTGGAAAGTATTTCTTTCTTAAAGAACGAAGTCAGATTTAAAAGTGACTAATAATAGTTCCATAAAACAAATAATGAAGCCATTTATTCTGCTCTAAAGAGTGTGGTTTTAGGCCCATAAAGTGCTGTTTGATAGCCAAGGGGGTTACTGGTTACTACTAATCACACAGTACTTCAGTTATTTTCCAGCATTAATATTAACTACAACTGATTTCTGATTTATAATGTGAAAACATTTTAGTCACTGGGTTACCTGAATTATTTATTATTTTGTTTCCCTGTGAAATAATGAATGGCTACTTGTTCAAGTAATTATGAACTTTTAATGCAAGCTACTTGTAGAATTATTATTTCACACAACTGAAATTTCTTCCAAATGATATATAACTACTGTTAATCAAAACTTCCAGAGCAACTGGGCTAGGATTCAATTTTGGTTGCATGCACAAATCAACAAAAGATGGTAAAGAGGCGGAGCCTGAACTGGAAGAGTTAATTCACAAGTTCAACTGGAGCTGTGTTTACTGATCCTTTCCTGCTTAGCCTTGCTAATTGGCACCTCGGACCCCATACTAATTAATAGGATAGCAAGGGGCAGGTGGCGCCATTCTGTTCTGATAATCCTTGTCAGCAGTGTCTGTGTAATCTTCTTGTTTAATTATAATGAATGTGCCTTTGGGGTGCATGAACTTTCAACAGTTTTTTTCACTGGAAGTTCACCAGTCAAGGACAGTTTTGCAACTGCCAGACACTGCTACCTATTGTGTTCAAAGCTGGTTGTTTTAGCACTGCAGTTACTAGTTTGTACCAATGGAAGTCACTAATGGAAGCAACCTGTGCTTCTTTAAAACTACACAAGTCAGAGAAATGGAAAAAAAAGGCTTCACATGTGTTTTTTTTTTCCCTTCTCTGAGTGTAAGAAATTTTGTTTAAAGATATTTAATTTTAAGAGTGCTTAATGGATGAAAATATTAGAGTAATGTTTTCTCTGGAAGAAAGAGTCTCGGCAGGAAGTCAAAATAAATTAACCAACTTTACTTAAGAATTTGCAAGGTTTAGCTGTGAAATGACTAGATAAATGATTCTGTTGGAAAGTAGGTACCTACTAGAAGATGCATATTTTGCTCATTTCCATTTTTAAAGAGATTGATAAGCTTTGCCAAATAAAGGTAGGTTTTGGTAAAGTAAATTCATGATATTGGTGGTTTCAAACTTTGGGGACTGGTAATAAAATTGTGGTCCATGCAATGCATTATTTATTTGGGGGAAATAGGGGAGAAGCAGGCAGGAAAAAGTAAAAAACACTTCTTTGACTGTTAATACCTTGAAACTTAGTGGAAAGGAAATAACACCCAATTTATAAGAACTCCAATGTAAACAAACAGGAGCTATGATAGGAAATAGCACTAGGACCAATTTATAAGACTTGGTCCATGTTCGTTTTTCAGGTAAAACTTCCTGTACTTATTCCTAACCCTTTGGGCCAGACTAAAACCAAAATAAATCTTCCTCAGATGGCCAAAGAAAACATTTTAATTGGATAGTAATTTTGGAAAATCATAAATAGTTACTTCTGTCAGTGCTTTGATTAAATTTTAAAATATTATTGAAGATAAAGTATAAATTTGTATGTACTTAGATGTTATATACTTTATAGTATATTACATAATGAAGTTAGATGATAATATGTTTGTATCTGACCATATATTACTGGTCTGTCTTAATTTAGATTTACAAATAAAATGAAAATGCATTGATTTAAACCTGTGATTCTTAACGCAGAGACAGTTTTCTTCTGAAAGGGCAATGTCTCAAGACATTTTTTATTTTCCCCTGAAGGCATTTTTTATTTTACCCTTGGGAGGTTGGTTCCTGGCATCAAATGAGTAGAGGTAAGGGATATTGTTGCACATGCAACAGTGTTCACGAGGAATTATTCAATTCAAACTGAATCTTGTTGTGATCCAAAAACCTGCCCTACTAATTTGTGTCTTCCTCAGAGAAAACACTCTTTAAGTCACTAGATTGTGAAGATATGAGAAACTTTTTATTTTGTTCCTGAAAGAAATTCTATACACTGAAAGACATTGTCATAGGTGCTGTATGCATGTATTAAGTTGTGTAGGGTTAACTAATGATAACATTCCTAATCTTTTCTTTCCCCTGAATATTATAAACTGTACTGTAGGAATTAAATGATTCTGAAATGTCATGGAAAATAGCAGTTATAAAATTCTTTGTAGCTTTTCTTTCACTTCCCACTGCATTGGTATGAAGAATGGAAGAAAGTACAGTACTTAGCTGGCTTGGAAAACATACATCAAATGTGATTGTGGTGGTGATGTTGTCCTGTTGCATGTTTTTTTTTTTTTTTTTTTTTAATCTTGCATCATTTTCTGGGTGAGAAGTAGCTACATGTTAGAATTTTTTACAAGAATTTTTGACCCAGCAGTTAAAATGCAGGGCTGTGTGATTAATCTTAATTCACGAGTGGACTGGCTTGAGTGACACTGAAGCAATGAGGGAAGTGTGCTATTGAATGTGTTCTGAGATGTGACTTGGGCACTGGATGTGGGCCCTGGCCACTCACTGTTGTGATCTTCACCTGCTTGCAGTTTCTCAAATGCCCAGAGTCAAGCAGCTTTCATCTACCATGCCTTTCTGCTATCACATTTCTTCCTTGGAGCAACATTATGACCACTGGATTGAAATTTCTGAAACTGTGAGCCAAACTAAATGCTCCCTCTTTAAGTGATAGTTGTTGAGTATTTTGACCCAGACAGAATGTATGGTGGTGCCTCAGTTCATGAACAATATTTTCTAGGATTTTGGAAAAAATGATTGTGTTTGTGTGAAAAAAATGGCTCCAGTATTGTCTTGTGACTCCCCCAGAGTTTGCAAACAAAAACAAAATTTTGCTAAATGCCTTGGGTTGCAAAGCAAATCGTTTGCAAATACAACTGTTTGTGAATGAGATACTACAGTGCTTAGGTTCATCTGAGTTGAACAGTTTGTCCTCACCTCTTATTTATATATGATTTTATGTTAATCTGTGACTTGTAGATAAAATCTAAAGCACATGTTTACTCACAATGGAAACAGTACTTTGATTTCAGCTGAAACACTAAATCTCAGCTGATTATTAGTTTTATTTCATGAAAATACAACTAAAAACATGTTGACCAGGATGTATCACATGCCCTTTTTGGCATTTTGATATTTATAGTCTAAATTTATAGTCTACCAAAAATATGTTTTTGCTAGTTTCTTTATATAATAGGGCAGAAATGAAATGTGAAAGTTATAAAAATTATGTTTTGTATAAGCAAAATATACATAAGGCACATGTAAGTTAGGAAGCATACATTTTTTTTGGATCTACCATTGTACCTAAAACTAACACATAATATTTGTATTTTGGCTAAAATAGTTAAAGATGTTTATTTCTTCTATGACCTAGTCCATTCTCAGGTGTTATGGCCTATTGTATCCAAAGATCAGCAGGGCCAGCTTCTCTTTTTATGCATTTCTAGAAAACAGCTTGCTAAATAAATGAAAAACAGTTTGAAGAACAGTTTTGTTTCTTGTTGTTTTTGTTTTTTTACAAAAATTCTGTGGGAGACAGGAAACCGCACAAGCACTCTGGCTGGTAGAGCTGTAGAGAACTCACTAGATGGCAGGAGGTGTTGTCCACAGGAACACGGAGACTCATTCAGTACAGTGACTACAGTATATTCTGTATGGAAACCTGAGTCTAAAAATAGATGTTGAATGAAACTCCTTTTACTGCACAGGGCCATATGGTTTTTAAAGGGCCATTTTGTTTTATGGGAAAGAAAATATGAAAACTCCCCACTTGGAAACAAATCTTGGTAGTGGCTGTTAGAAAATATCTTTTTGAGTAGGGTTACCAGGTAAGTGTTCCAGAATGTGTTTTCTGATTACGTTGTATGACTACCATAAACAACCAGTGTTACTTGTAATACTCCTAGAATATGCTTTTTTTGAATGGTAGGAGAAGTCATTTCTGATCATTTGGAATGGGAAGATTTTTTTTTCCTGTGAATTTTGGCAAATATTCAATATGTGAAGTTAGGTGTGAAATTGAAAGGAATTGCATTGAAGATCTTCACTGACCTTTGTTGTTTATATATTGATTCTTTAAAAATCTTAACACAATAGCCCTAGTCTGTTGTTTTAATGTTATGTTCTATGATTCAAGCATATTTTTATTTCTATGATTTTACCAGTCATTAACCAACAGAGTCCATTTCTGTAGGATCAATATGAATTCTGAAGTTTGAAATTAAAAAAGAACTATAAATGGTATTGAAATAATGTTATGAAACATAGCTAAAGTAGCTGAGGATGATTGAACACAAAATCTTTCCTTTTGATAGAGGGAAGAAGGGAGAGCCTGTTCAACTGCAGGGAGGACCATGTTTCAGACTACTATGACATCTTGGAGTTTAGGCTGGGTGTGGGAAATAAAAACTCTGTTAGGGCCACAGTATAAAGTTGTAATAAAGGGAGGATTTCACATACTACCTTTACATTCAGAAATGCAGAATAAATTGACTTTCTCTTGTCCAAAATGCTTGGGACCCAAAGTGTTTCAGATTTCAGATTTGTTTTTAAGTTTTGGATATTTACCTATGCATAATGGCATATCTTGAGAATGAAACCCAAGTCTAAACATAATATTCATAATGCTTCATATGCTTCTTATCCAGATAACCTGAAGGTAGCTTTACACAATATTTTTATTATGCCAGCATTTTGACTGCAATCTGTCATGTGAGGTCAGGTGCATAAGTTTCTACTTGTGCTGTCATGTCACAGTTTAAAAAGTTTCAAGTTTTGAAGCATCTATGTTTTGGAATTTCAACCAAAATTATTCTTCTTTTTTTTTTTTAACTCATGACCTCTTGCATGCCAGGCAGGCGCTTATGCTGCTGAGCTAAATCCCCGACCCTCAACTAAAATTCTTGAAGCTATGTCTTAGAGATGCTTAACTTGTATGTCTTCCTTATAGTGAAATTGTCACTAATTTTATTGTCTGTAACATGAGGGTGTTTCCCATTTGTAATATAAATCTTACAGGGCTCAAATGAATAGAGTCTAACATCTTTCGACTTTAAACATACATTTATCCAGTGCTTTGTCCCATATTTTCTTTTCTCTCCTCAGAGATCTCTTCCTTCCCTTATACAGCACATACCTGCCATAAAACTTTCTAGCATGGTGAAAGTTTTGAGATTTATACATTTTTTTCCAGTTCATAAGTCAGAGACCTTTGGACATACTTTAGATCTGGAAGTTGTGATGGCAAGCCTTCCAGACTCACTTTTTAAATGTGTCACACGCATTTGTGTAATACAGCTTCAAATTCCTGGCTTTGAAGTGTGTAGCCACAAATGAAATGATGGCTTCACACCATATGTGTTCAATATATACATGTTTATACACACACATGAGAAAGCGTCTAAGAAATTTTAATGTAAGAACTTTAGTTTCAGGCAGCCTCTTACATTACAAACTTTTGCATATATCATGTGTCCAATGTGACAATATTGTGAGGTGTAAGAAGGTTTTGATTTTAATAGCAAGAACTAATACATAGAGCAATTAAATGGCCTACTCAATTATATTTTCTATTAGACTACACAAAAATGTGTTTTAAAATCAATATATTAATACTGATTATTAATAGCATTATTGAATTCAGAATTACTGAATCTTTTATTTAACCTGTGACTCCAAAACTCTTAGATACTTGAAAAATTATATTCTAGTAGCTAGTACACTGAAGTCTACATTTACACATTGCATCTTTTATGTATCAAAGAGACAAGTAATGTTAGCTCACCTATTTTTAAAATTTTTATTAGTGGATATTTGTAGTATGTCATGTTTGAATTTATCTTCTGGAATAGGTACATAAACTTAATATATCTTGGTTATTGTCCTCTCCTCTCTTCATCTCAGGGTCTCCTTTATTTTCGTTTTTTTAAGTTCATATTTGCAACACAGCAATCACATCCATTTGTGGGTAGCTGGTTCATCTACATGGTACATCCAAATTCTTCATATGCCCCTTTTCATTTGCAAAAGATCTGTCTTCATGTTTCCTTTTATCTACCTTTTATTTTGGTCTTTATACTTTAGATTCCACACATGAGAAAAACTATATGATATTTAAAATTGCCTGTCTGATTCATTTCACTTGACCTGATTTTCAAGTTGCCTCCATTTTTCTGCATGTGACTCATATCAATCCTTCTTTATAGCCATGAGTATTTCATTATGTATAGATATATTTTCTTTACCCATTCATATGTTGATGAGAATATGAGTTGCTTCCAAGGTTTAGCTGTTAGGAATTGTGTTGCTATAAACATTGGTGTGCACGTACTGCTGTAATGCAATGTCTTTAACTCATTTGGGAAGATGCCTAGTAGCTGGGTCAAATGGAATTTCCATTTAGTTTTTTGAGAAATCTCCATACTGATTCTATAGTGGTTGTACTAGTTTACGTCAGCTAAAGATTCCTTTTTCACCACAGTAATGTCAGCATTTGCTATTACTTGTTTTCCTGATGATTGCCCTTCTGTATAAAGATGAAATCTCAGTATTATATTGATTTGCATTACTCTGATGACCAATGATGTTGAACATTTTTGTGCATTTATTGGCTGTTTGTATTTTTTCTTTTTAGAAGTGTCTATTCATTGCAGTTGCCCATTTTTAAAATTGGTGAATCTGATTTTTTTTAGTTGTTTATATATTCTAGAATTTACTCTGTCTAATGTGTAGCTGGAAAAATTTTTCCCCACTTTGTAAGTTGTCTCTTCACTAGGTTGTTTCATTTGCTGTGCAGGAATGTTTAATTTGATATGATCTCATTTGTTGATTCTTGATGTTATTAATTGGAGTTCTGTTCAGAAAGTCCTTGTTGAGCTGGGCCTGGTGGTACATGCCTGCAATGCCAGCATTCTGTAGTCTGAGATAGCAGATTGTTGCAAGTTCAAGGTTAGTGTAAACTACAGGACCATCCTGAAATACAGAGTGAAGTCCTTGTTATGCCTGTGACTTCAGGAGTTTTATCTAGTTTGTCTTCCAGAAGGTTGGTATTTCTGTTTAATATTAGCTATTTGGTGTATCTTGCCTTGGTTTTGGAAAGTTTTCTTTTCCTCTCTGATGATAGGTGATTATTAAGTTGGTTGAGAGTTTTTGCACTCGTGCTTTAATTTGGGGTTTATTAGGGGTATAATGCTACCAGATCTTGATATAATACAATGGGTTTGAGACCTGAGAGAGAGGAATAACGAAAAACCTAATGGATTTGTGAATAGCAAATATCTCTTGTAGAGGTAAAAATGATAATAACTTCGTTATCATCTTTATTTTTTGTTTGTACAAGTACAAAGTACCTTGATAGAATCAGTGTTTCGCACTTGAATTATTTTGTAATCTGCTCGTCTGATTGTCCTCAGATGTTACTGGTTCAGTAGGTTCCACTACACAGTTAGAAAGAAGGTGAATAGAAAGATTTTAGAGCTAAGCTTTAGGTTTGAAAGCAATTAAAAAATATTGTCTTCTTTAGGAATATCAGTTATTTTTTGAAAGTCAGCCATAAAACTTTTGTCAAATTCTCAATTCACTGAAATAGTTTTAAAATACCTGTTTACCACAGTATAATTGATGATTACGTTAAAAAGCAGCGCTCAACTCTGTGCTATGAGTTTGAAAGACTTGATAGAATCTTAATGTTATTTTAAGACAGCAAATGCAGTGGTTAATTAAACATTTGTTTAATTTTTATTGTGGCTAGCATAGGTTTACAATTGCATTTGTGTTCCCAAGTACACTTGACAGTACGTCTTGTGTGTAATCAGAGTGTACAGTACTGAATAGATTATTTTGGAGAACTTGGAGAACTTTATTTCACAGATGTTTCTATTTGAATCTTCTATAAAAGTTAAACCACATCCATGATTTTTATGATCTTGAAATCTTGATTATATCAGTTCAGCCTCAAATTGTAATAATAGGATCAGTTCTAAAGGTACAGAAAGGTGTAATCTTTAGAATACAATTATAAAGCTGTAATTTTTATGAAATAACTTTTTGTCAATACTGTGTGCAGTAAGCATAGTTTCTCTAAATATCTAACTCCAAATATGTTAAATCTTATATTTTCAATATTATTACTAGTACTATTTGTATTTCTAAAGGAAATTTTCTTTAATATCCATACAACTTTTACAAGCCACTGAAAGTTTTTCCCCATAGTGTGTATATTGTTTTAGATCAAAATCTCAGTTATGAGTTTTCCCAAATTGTAGTTTTCTAAAATGTTGCCAAGTGTGCTGCATTTATTTTGTTTAAGGTCTGTACATTTTATAAAATGAAAAGCATATTTTCTTAACTAAATCGTTTTCCATAGATCAAATTATTGTTCTTCTAAACCTTATTAAAAAAAGAAATACTGTAGTACTTTTTTTCCTTTTTCTTTTCTTTTTTTTAAAATTTATATTATGGTATAGGAATTGAACTCAGGACCTTGTGCTTGCCAGACAGGCACTGTGCTACTGAGCTATATCACCAGCCCTGTAGTACTTCTTTAGGGTCAGAAAATCTGGTAGCTTCATTTGTAGAACATAGTGAAAAGAATTCTTTATAAATCTGGAAAAACCTGTTCTCCAATAACTTTTGTGTCAAAAACAGAGTTAGAAGTAGAAATACTGATTACTTTATAAATTAATTTCTTGGATTCTGAAGTGCTTAAACAGATTTTGTTAAATTAACTGATTAAAGCACGGAATGGAAAACCAGACACTGCATGCTTTTTCTGAAGTGTGTGATTTTTGCTTTATTATTCATCTTTCCTTTTGAACTGGGTGATAAATATCCAGCTATCCTGTCAAGACTTTCTGAAAATGTCCATAGTAACAATAAACCCGTTGTGATGAAAACCATACAGGATGCCTATTTACCAATCCTGACTAATCCTCAATAATCCTGAATTTCTTACCTGTATCCTAGTATACTTTGGACATAGGCTCTTTGACTGATAGATTGGGCAAGTGCGAGTTGAATTATCTTACACAGAATATAAATCTTACCATTTTTGATCATGATTTTAATCCCAAGACCAATCACATAATTAATTTTGGAATGAGATGCCTGCTTTTATGCGCATATGCCCATATACCGTATGGTATGTTCTAAACTTTTTCGTGGTGGTGCTAATAATGATCTTGTTTCTGTGTGGTACTTTTTACTTGATAATTCCAACTATGTCTTGTAGAGGCAAATTTTCCAAAATGGAAGGGCCACCAGATACCATTATTCAGATGATGTAACTTATTGAAGATCATTTCTTATCAACAGTAAGGCAAGGCCAAAAGCATTTTCACTGGAAGGTTATATGTAGGATGATTGGAGACATTTGTAAAGACATTGTGGCACTAGCATTTGTGTGAGAAGGAGGCTATTTCACTCTGAGAGTCCATGCTGGAATTAACTGGTGTCACTTTGAAGGACTGGTTTGCTAATTGGCATCTCCCAATTGTATACAATGCCAACACCTTTTCTATTAATTATTTCCCATAAGCATAACTCAGTAAGGTAAAACTGCCTGAAATTTTATAAAGGTTTAAGGGGAACTGTTGCAAGTTAATTAGTTTCCAAAGGCTCTCCATGAACTGTAACAGTTGGTTGGTATTACTTGTGTAATGTTTTGTTGTTTGATGTTGGAAGCATTATGTTCCTGTATTGTGGTGATGGCCTGCTGAGTAATTGCAAGGTTCATTATACTACCAAGGCTGTCAAGGGCTATTTATGGATATCCATGTGCAGTGAACCCTTGAACTTGAACTGGTCATTCTTGTCTCCCATAGCTAGAATTGTGTTTACTCTAAGTGGCAGGAGAAAATTTAATGATTTAACCAGAAAAGAGGCAAAATTATTTAAGTTTAAAATGTTAAATGGACCATCATGAAATATATCTGCATTTCTCCCTCCTATAAAATTGATAGATCTTTATTTTCAAGGAAACATATAGTTCTAAGCTTTAAAAACTTTTAAAGATTTATTAGTTGGTAGTAAATGTGTGCTTCCAAAATTACATTGTTATATGTAAAAAGATAGTAAAAAATGTACTAGTTCTACTCTAAGTATTCTGAATATTGACCAATATTAGTAAAACATTTAAAAATATTATTATGAGGTTAAAAATGTTAACCAATCATTACACATCCACTAGAAAGGTCTTGAAAATATGGGAAAATTTAATAAGTAAAATTTAAGTTGCACATTTAGGAACATGTAATTTTGTGTTAAAACTAGCATTTACATTATAATAATTGGAATGATCTGTTTCTGTGTCTGCCCATTAGAGTTTTAAGCTCTTGAGAACAGTACAATCTACATATTATGTGTCTTACCATTTTTAAGTGCTCAGTGCTTTCAATGAATGCAATGAAATTCCATAGCTGAGAGAGATGGTGGCATGTCAGTGGGGGTTGCAGTTGGAATTAAAGTGTTACAACAGGAGAGTGGGTGCGTACCCATTGGGGTTTAAGAAGGAGACAGTGCAGATGCCTCTGTTCTCAGCAGGTAGAATCCCATGTAGTGGATGGTATTGTGTTACTCCAGGATTCTGTGCAGCAAGTCATTCTGACAGTGCTCAGGGTGAAAAGAGGGGCGGGAGTGTGAAACCAGCTCTGACTGAGCAGGCAAGAATATAGAGCACAGGAAGCCTCCATGGAGCACAGGAGCATACATTTTTTTTAATTGTGGTAAAATATAAAATAACACAAAATTTGTCATCTTAATCATTTTTATTCCAGTTCATCAGTGTTAAGCATATTCACATTAATATGTAAGCAGGCTCCAGCTCTCTTCCTCATCTTGCACAGCTGTAACTCTGACCTAATCTCTTCAGGCTGCTGTACTGAAACACCCAGGCTAGGTGGCTGGAAGAGTAGACACTGACTTCTCCGGAATCCAGGGCAGCTCACAGTGTGAGTAGATTTGCCTCCTGGCCATGGCCCTCTTCCCAGCTTGCACCCAGCTGCCTTTTCGCCAAACCCCACAGGTGGAGAGCAAGTGCAGTGGGGAGGGGAAGTCAGTGTTGCCTTGCTCTCTCCTGCTTCCTACAAAGGTATTGAGCCCACCCTGGGGAGCCTACCTTCAGGAACTTACCCAGATCTCATCTCCCACGGGCTCTACCTCCAAACACAGTGAGACTAGGATGATGCTTTTACCTAGGAGTTCTGGGAACACAGACCCAAGTCTGTAACAGATTGTACCCAGAAACAGCTCTCGCATTTGCTTCTCTCAGCATCTGGCAATCATCATTCTACCTGTTATTTATAAATTTGCTTACTCTATAAATCTCATAAAATATGTATTTATCTCTTTGCAGCTGAATGTTTTACTTACTTGTTTCAAAGGTCCAATGTTTTTTAGATCAAATACTCCATATATGTATATATCAAATTTTGCTTAACCATTCATCAGTCAGTAGACATTTGGGTCATTTACGCTTTTTGGCTATTGTGAATAATGTTACTATGACATAGGTATACAGATATGACTTTTAGATTCTGCTTTCAATTCTTAATTTTTCGAGTAACTGCTATATTGTTTTCCATAGCTTCTAAAGTATTCTATATTCCCATCAGTGGTGCACAGTGGCTGCATTTTCTACATCCTCATCAGTATTTGTTATTTTATGTTTTTCACAGTATTTTTCCCATTGGGTGTAGGGGAGTATTTCATCATGATCTTGATTTGTGTTTCCCCAGTTGGTGACACTGAGCATCTTTTATATGTATGTTGGGCAGTGGAATAGCTCCTTCACAGAAATGCTAGTTCAGATTGTTGGCCTATCAAAAAAGGGTTTTGTTCACTGTTGAGTTGTAGAAATTCTATTTTCCAGACATTCGCCTCTCATCAGATGCTTGCTTCCAATTCTGAGAACTGCCTTTTCTCTGTATTGACTATATCCTTTGACGCAGAAGTTTTAAATTTTGAAGAATGAGGTATGATCAAAGAATGTGGTGAATGTTTATATCTTCTTAAAAAATGTTGGTGAAACACACATTGCCAGTAATTGCCCTCAAAAATACTACTCCTTGTTTCAAAAACATCCTTTCAATTTTTCTGCTTTCTAAAGCAGTTCCAGAAGCCTTCTATTGTATTGTTAGTTGCTCTGTGGTGGCTGCCTCAAAGTCCTGAACCAATTCAAAACCTTTCATGGTCATTTTGACTTTGAGAAAGAGGCAGCAGTTGCACAGTGTGATATCTGATGAAAAAGGTGGATGAGAACACCCTATCATGTTTTTAAGAGCTTGCCTTTTTGTTGGATGGTGCTTGGCACCGACATTCACCATATTTTTGATCACCCTGTATAAAGATACAAAAGTAGACTTCCAGACTGCTTCACAAAGTGAGAAAAATGGTGGAATAAGTGTGTCAGACGTGAAAGGGAGTAGTTAGAAGGGAATTAATGACAATATATCTCTTATTCTAATATTGTTTTTAAAATTTAAACATTCCCTGTACATGTCAGTCATGCCTTGTAGTCCAAGTTATGTATTTTTTCTTTTGTTTCCTATACTTTTGGTGTGATAACCAAGAAATCATGCCAAATGTGGTGACGTAAAACTTTTCCTCTATTTTTTTCTGAAAGTTTTACAGTTTTAGCACTTATATTTTGGTTTGTGATTCATTTTAAGTTAATTTTTATGTCTAGTGTGAGTATTCAGCTTCATCCTTTTGCACATGGATATCGGCTTTCTTCATGCCAGTTGTTGAAAAGGCTGTGTTTTCCCTTGTGAATGATCTTGGCATTCTTGTTGATGCTCTACTGGAGCAAAAGGATTTTATTCAGGGAAATAAGGTATGATGTCAGAGGCAGAATCTTGAGACATTAGAAACTTTCTAAATAAGGCAGTCATTGAGGTAATTCCAGAATGGTAAAATCTTCTCAGACCAAAAGTTCCAAAGGCAGCATGGAGAAGCTCCTTGAGTCAGAAAGAAGATATGTACAGTGTTTTATTTTTTAAAGAATGTTTACAACAAGCAATGGGGGAGGGTGTTCCAAAGCATGGACATAACACTCTGGGTGGCATAGAAAAAAAGGTGCATAATTTGAGTCCAGGCTGGGAAATTTAGTGACTTGATGAGATACTGTATTAAAATAAAATAAAAAGGTGGAGAGATATAACACAGGCTTCAGTCCCCACCCCAACAAAAATATACACAAAGATTAACAACAGGCACCCACCACGAGCAGATGCAAAGTGTGCCAGGGAAGGTGTTATGTGCCATTACACACAGGGCAAACTAGTAAGAATAGAAGTGAGACTGACTCAATGCTATGAAGGCTTATAAGAGAAAATAATTATTTTTGCTGAGAGGACAAATTGGGTGTTCCCACATATATCTATCAGATTTTCAATTAAAAATAAGAGAAACCAGCCATTATCGATTTATACAGAATACAAGTCAGCAATAGGATGTCTGGTCGATAATAGACTCTTCAAGAAGATTAGAGAATCAGTTTTGGAAGAAATATAGCCAAGAACAGTACCTAAAATTCTCCCCTTTCCTCAGAATTTATCATGTGAGGACACTTGTCACTAGAGCTACCACTCAGAATAAACACTCCAAGGTCCTTTCTTGTCAGCCTTTCAAAAAGGAACAGATACTTGTAATTTGGAGGAGTTCATTCATGTACTTGTGGGCTCACTACAGGAGAGTTAGGACATTAAATATCTGACATTATTGGCCTCAGTGTTAATGACATTCCTCCTCAAACCAGTAGAAAATATCCACAAAGAAGGGGACTGGGCGTAAAGCTTGGTGTTTGCAAAGAATGGCAGTACCTATCAATCAGCAGAGGTTGAATTTGAACTGCTGTAGGAGGAAGACCAATATTTAGATATGAAATGACAGTTGGAATGAGGAAGTGGTCATTTGGGGAATAATAGTCTGTGATGTTAAAGTGATGTCAACAGATGCCCTCATCCTATGAAGGAGCATGTTGGAGAGAGGAGATTCGTGGAGAAGTGTTCATGATAACCTATATTTTTGTGAATGGATGAAGAAGAAATATGGGTAGGTAGGCCTTCATCATGAAAACCCAAGGAAGAGCTTCTAGCCAAGTGCCTTGTGCATTGTAGTTACCCAGTTTACTTTTACATGTCTGAGCCTCTTGCAGGAAGTGGTCACAGTGCCAAGAGGGAGACTGAAAGTTTAAAAAGGGTAAAGACTAAGAAATACTCATTTGTTGACCTTAGTAAGTATGGTAAGGTTAGAGACCAGAGGGCAGGTAGGAAATTCACAAGGAAAAAGTAATTAGGATGAGAATTGAGGCACTTTAGACAGATAGAACTGGACAAAAGAAATGCTTTCAAAAAGCCTTGTTTATTGCTTCACATAATTGGTGCTTCAAGTGTTTGGTGAAAGTGAACAAAGTGAAAAAAATGCGAATGTTCTTGGGATCATTACACTCTAGTGAGGTTAAGGAGAGATGGACAATCAGTGAACAGAATAAGTAAATTATGTAGTGGTTGGATGGTGATAAATGCTATGCAGAAACAAGTAGTTTAAGTAGGGTTGAGGTTAGGGAAGAAGGGTGACTGTAGAGCATATTTCCTTGAGAAGGTAAGCTTCATCTCAAAATATAATGGGGCTCATGGAAAAGGTTAGGAGGTATCTAAAGGAAAAGGAATCAGGGGCCACAAAGCCCTCAGACTGTACATGATATGTTTGAGGGACAGAATGAAGAGAGAAAATAGTAAAGAGTCCAGTGAGGTAATCAGAGGTCAGATCTTGAGAAATCTGGGACATCTTTGTGAGAACTTTACAAGTTACTTGTCTTATGCTAAGACAAAGTATTCAACACCCACAAGTTGAAGGAAAAATTTATTTAGCTCACAGTTTGTAAACAGTTTCCATCCATAATCAGCTGACTCCACTGTAGAGTGACACATGGCAGAGGAGAACAGTCATTATGGGCAGAAAGCAGCAAGCAACAAGTGAGGGAGACAAGCCTCTTTCTGCTCCTTTTGTTTTATCCAGACTGCTGGGATTAGGGCAGTGTCAATGCAATCAGTGGACTGATCCAGCAATCACCTACCCTTAATTTCAGCACACTTAATCCCAGCATTGTACACTTTAGATTCAGTAACCTCAGAAACACCCATGCCCCAATGACCACATGAGGCTTTAGGGGGACATCTAGACACAAACCATAACAGATATGATAAGCACCAGTGTTAGGCTTGGCAACCCCTACAGTGTTCTGCAGCACAACATGAGGTTAACGGAGAACTTCTTAGACAATTCAGAAAGATTTCAAGCTTCCCCAAATGAGAGAGAGGTGCAAAAACTAGCACAAAGAGATACTATTATATAACCAAAGCAGAGTGACCAGGAGGAGGGTGAACGATGATGAATAACCTAAGGATCGGTTGCGGAAATTCTCAAAGTACACATTTTTTGTTCTGTTATTTTCTAATTATACACATACCATTTCAATAAAAAAATTTTCAAATGCTTAAGCAAATGATTCTAAAGGAGCAGCTACTCCTTTTGAACTTCTTTGTTTTTCTTTTTTCTTTACACATCTTTTGGTAGATGTGCTAAGGAGATGTAGCAAGGAGTTTGAAATGTTTCCATCATAAAATTTTGGAATACTTCAGAGTGGAAATTATGGTGACAGTGTAATCACATTGGCTGTCTTAATGGGCCTTCAATCATCTGGATAAATACAAGTTTTACTCATTTTGGTTAAGGTTAAATTTGAATGTTTCATTTGGCATAATCTTTAGTATAGCTCACTACTTGACTAACTTTCCCACTTTTCAGCTGGGTGTTAGGTGGTAGCAGATGAAAGTGCAGAGTGCTGACTGTAATGTGAAGTGTAGCACAAGCTGGTCAGATAATTGCACCTGTGTAACTGTGGCTCTTATATTAATAAGAATTATATCACAATTTTTTATCTTCCCTTTGGGGTAGTGGAGAATTGTTTTTGTGTCAAAAAATACCACCAGTTATATCAGACATCCTCATTGATACAGTCTGTCATCCTTTGTAATTTAACCACCTTCTATAATTTAATGCATATTGAATATCTTTTTCTTTTGCGGTGGTACTTCTGAAGTAGCATAAAGAGAAGTATTGTGGCTGCATTTGAGTATTTAATTTTTATGAAGAACAGAACTCTGGTTCCCTTGTACTGTAATATTCTCAGAACAAGTAAGGTCTTTATAAAGGGTTTCATTTACTTTATTTTTTATGCAAACTAGTTGTGTAGACATTCAGGCCATTCCTCATCCTTCTTAAAATTTTTCATGTGTGAAATCAGTTAGGCTTTAATGAATTATGAAAAATTGTTACTTCTCATAAAGAAAAGCATTTAAGACATTTTGTGTCAAGGGACAGGTGAAGATAAGTATGTGGTGGCAGCCTGTGCACACACCTATTAAAGAGATGCCATATGTTTTCAGGCATTGTTTCTGTATCAGTCAGCTGTCACGAGGGAAGTATTTTTCATTATACACAGTGACTTTGGGAAAATATGAAAAGGTTTCCTACATTATGAATCTAAACCAAGAATTATGGCAGTATTACTTAATTTGAAAGTACTTTTGTGCATACATAATTTCCAGTGTCACAGTGCCAGTGTTTAAGTAAAGCATTGTTTTTGTTTTGGAAGTTTACTGAGAGGCAAAGCTACTAATATATGTGTAAATTATATTTTGACATGTAATAGCACTGTCTTCGAGGCTTTCTATAGAAAAGTTAGCATATGTTAAATAGGAACAAAATTTTATTTTGCTGTTATTAAATGTCTTCCGTTTTACTTTAAGAAACTTTTCCTCTATAGCTCTCATATATACAGTTTTCCAAATAGTGGAAAACATTTTATAGGATAGTGATGGCAAACATGTGGCACATGTGCCTCAGCAGGTTGTTGGATATCATTAAAAGCTCTAAAAGATTTGCCATCACTGCTATAGGAGATGTTCTTATATGGTATATGGAAAAACAACTGTCAACACATTTTTCAGAAAGTTCTGTGTGCTGACTGCATTTTCCTTATTTCCAAAGCATGTTGAGATAGTTTATTATTTAAAATTTCTTGTTCAGTTCACTCATTTTATATCAGTTCAATTTGATTTACATAAATTTCAAGCACAGTTATCTGTAGGTTGAAATATAAATGTTAATAATTACCTTTGGTAAACTAGTTTTGGTATAAAAGTTTGTTTAGCTTTTTAATAAATGGCTAGCAAGGGAAGCAAACAGGTACTAGTAGAAATTTTTCATTCTCTGCTCAAGAATGCAGGAGCATTAATTTAATAAAGAAGATAATGACATTAAAAACTGTTTAAAATAGAGATTTGGGTAAATCAGGATAGTGCCTCAGGGCTTTCACGATATGAAGCTTTAACCTTCTGGAGTCCAGATGCCAAAGTTCAGCAACTGCAGTATCAGTATGTTTGGTATTTTTTAAACAAACAACAAAAATAACTGGTTCTTAAATGGTTTGCTATATGTGTGATACAATCAATCTAGAAAGTTGGCATGACAGGAGCAGCCTATTTTGTGGAGACAAACTCACACTCACCTGGTGAGGGAAGGACACCTGCATGACCCTGGGACTTTGTTCATCCCTTTTTCTTCCTCCTAACTCTGCAGGGCTGCCTCACTCTCCTCTAAAAGACAGGCCTCTACAGGAAGAAATAAACCTCTCCCTCGTTTCAGTGTACTCCACTCATTCTACCTTATTTGCCTCCTTTATAAAATGTGGGTGATAGTACTTGTATTGAATAGCTGTAGGGAAAGTTAAAAAGAGTGAATACAAAACACTACTTTTGGTAAGTGATGGATGATGGTAAGTGATGCATTTGTTTCATCCAGAGTATCTAGCGTCACTCTCATCTAAATTCAGAGTATCCAACTCTCCTTTGATCCAGCCCTCAGACTTCCTGGCAGCCACATTCCCTGGATGGGTCTCACCAGCCTCCAAGAGTCTGTTGAGTTGTTCATTTACTGGATTATTTCTACCTCCATATGTCTTTCTTTCGTTTGTTCGTTTATTTGTAGCGCAGGGCAGCCTTGAACTCAGTCCTTCTGCCTCAGCTTCCAGTTGCTAGGATATAGGTGTGCCACCTTACCTGCCTACCTCAGATATTTGCAGAACAAAAACATCTGGGGCCACGCTCAGTGAAGTATTGTCTGATCCTGTAGCCTGTAGTCAGTTTGCAAAAGTCTTTGGTTTAGACACACTCAGTGTTCTCACCTGTAAGCGAGAATGATATTACCTACCACACAGGGAGGCAGTAAGGATGGAGTGCGGTGGTGTGTTAAAGACGTAGCATGATATCTAATAGACTGTCAAAGCCTAGCACATGGTATGTGTCACTATTGTCATCTCTGTCACTGTCATCATTGTTCTGTGGTTACTTGGAAATAATTACCCTTGTCTCCTTGGGTTCCTGCTTCCTGGTTTCTGCCAACACATCTTCCTATTTAGTTTTAGCTTCTGGTCTGAGATAACCATATTCTAGATGATGGTTTACTCTATGGTGAGAGACAGAATAACCTCCTGTCCCCTTGCTCCCTTGCTAGAGGAGAAGGTTGGCTGCATGGTACCTTAGTACTGTAACACTGAAGCCAAATAGTAAACCAAATATCCATAGAAGAACTGTGGACACATGCGACATCTTCAGTTCTGTTTTTGGTGTCATTTATCTTAGCAAATTCATTAATTTTCTTTGGTAGTTAATCATGTAAATTGTCTTTGTACTCCTTCTACTCTTAATTTTGTTGTTTAACCTTTCTGTGTCTAGTCTTCTTGTCTTGTGCATAAGCTATGCATATAATTTTATATTCATAGCTGATATTAATTTTATAAAGAATTGTACAATCTCTACATCACTAAATTCCATGAAGTATCTTGCTCTGAAGGGTTTGGTTGTGCCGATGATGAGATTATGCACTTAAGTACATCCCCCTTAGATTCTTAGAAGAATGCATTGTTGGGGCTTTCTGTATCAAAAGATGTATCTTCTTCATAATATTGGGGCTTATGACTATTAACAGTGATAGTATTTGTATTAGATTAAAATTATTTAGGCTGTTGGCTGGTGTCCAGTTTTTATTCATGCTATGCTGACACTATCATAAATGTATTTCCTATATTATTTTTATAAATGCCTCAGGAAGGATACCTTTTTAATATAGTTATTCAACAAGATTTATATTTTTAGTGAAAAATAGCAATTATGTTTGAACCATTGAGACTTAGTTTATAGTAAAAGTTTTGAAATTTTAAAATGGAAATGAACTTTAGCTGTCTTTTTATATGTGTGAATTCTTTTGTTGTTGCTAGTGGTAACTATAGAGAAATTTTTTTTAACAGCACCCTTTTAATAACAATGGTCTCCCCAGATATACTGTGGCATAGCTTTAAACTTCATTAAGTCTGCCTGGGACTCCCCCTTCTGCTCCCTGAGTCCAGGGAAGAAAGGCCTGGCAGGCTCACACTGTGCGCTTGATTGATGTGTGGAACATCTGAAGGACTTTTGTGTCCTGCCCGCACTCCGTGAGTACACAATGTGTGAATGCGTAAAGAAGGTCAACCCTTATCACGTGTAATCTGGGCCTGAAAGCGGATCGGCAGTGACAGTCATATCCCGTAAGTAAGGACACAAATCACACTCTACATGCCTTAGACAAGTTGTGGGATATTTTTTCTTTCATTTTACCCCTTCCCAGTCATGGGGGACCTTGGCAGAGCAATGAAAGCAGAGGGAAGACGTGCTCAGAATAACATGTGGCTCTTTCATGGAGGAAGGGATTGTTTCTTTGCAGTGATGGGAAGGTCTTTCACTGTGTAGCTGAAGGGTGCTTTGGGTTGTTAGTGACTAGTGATGTGGAATGCTGCAAATTAGAATGGAGAGGGGGCAGCCTGAAAGGTCTTTGTAAATTCAAGAGTCTGAGAAAAAGTTTTTGTACCTTGAGCCCTGTTGTTCTTCCTCCTATGGTGGGATAGCTTTAAATGTCAATGTCTAGTTAAAAATCAGAACATAATAAAAGGAATTATGAGTACCATTTCAAGTGCAATCTTCTGTTTTTGGGACAACACATATTTTAGTACAAATTTCTATGGAATGGAAGGAACCAAAATTAGTATGGCTTCTAATAGGAAGGAAATAACTGTTGTTTTTGTGTGCTTGTGTGTTTGAACAGAAGGTTAATTGATAAGTAAAATTTATTCCAAACAGTATCACAAAAGTTGAAAGTAATAAAATGACACTTACCTTACTTGTTACCATTAAGAATAATTAAGGATTTTAAAAAATTTTATTTGATACGTAGGAAGATGCTTTTCATTTTATTTCCAGAATTTCAAAATTTTAGTAGTGTATGTTTGTGATCATAATATTACATTTGTTTTGAAAACTTAGCAAGATTCCTTTGACATATAAGGAGTTGCTGAAAGGACTAAGTGCAGCCAGTCCACACAATAGAAAATAACTTCCCCAAATACCTCCAGGAGTGAAGGCGTTCCTATTCCCTGTACACAGGATAAAATCAGAACTCTGCTTAGGGGATGCAAGTCCCTTTCTGACTTGTCCCCTTCTTGTTCCTAGCCTAATTCCCACGCTCTTGGCATACCTACTTTTTCATGTGCCTCATGAGCATTTCTCTTTTTTCTTACCCCTAGATGTCTGTGATGCAGTTTGCCCTGTCTAGGATTCCTTTATGTTCCCTCCACCCAGTGCACTCCCACTGTCTCTGTAGACTTAGTTCACAGCTGCTTCTGCAGCAGAATAAATCTTTATTTATCTACTGCACTTTACATGCACCTTCAGTATAGACCACGTTACTGGACTACACTATCATTTTTGAGTGTGTATTTGTCTTCACCCTTTAAAGAATATTATTTTTCCTGAGACAAAACTCTCTCTTTTTAATGTTCTCACAATCTCATACATTTGACACAATCCCCCCCCCCAAATACAGGAAAATGTGAATGTTGCTAAGACATTAAAAAGTATGTTCTAGGGCTTTTGCTATAGCTCAATGGCATAAGCAACTGCCTGGCAAGCTCAAGGTCCTGAGTTCAATTCTCAATTTCCAAAAAAACAAAAAACAAAGAATTGAAGATAGAAAGTGTGTTCTAATGTAAAATCTGGAAGTTTGAGGGGTTTCTTTGTGAAATGAATCACAAATTTAAATTGGTAATTAAGTAGTCTCAGTTTAAAACTATCAATATAGCTCTAAAAATACACAGACAATGAAGCAAATAAAATGAATTGGTTAGAAGGGACGCTTTTGCTGTTACAGACACTTTAAGATAAGAGATTTTGCATCCTTCAATGATCACAGTACTTGTGATAGGAACAAATGCTGCATTGTTGCCTAACATATTAAAGAACATTATTTAACAAAAGTGTTCATGTTGGGAGACAGCAAAGTGATTGGTGGGAGTTTTCAGGAAATTTCTGACATTTTCTACTGTCCTGTGTACTTGGCACAACATTCAGTTGTTCATGTTTATCTGCTTGCTTACTCCCTGCACCAGCACTCTTCATGGGTAATGAGCACATGATGTGGTGCTGGGAGTTTCAGGCACTCCCTGCTACTGAAATAGATAGCAGGGTTATAATAGCTTCTCCTGCCAGGCAACAAAAGTACCATAAATCTGGGATATGCACATGTGTCAGACTTTTACAGTGACAGTGCAGGTTTGCCGTCCCTCAGCTTGGTAACATTGCCTGGGCTTTTCCCTTCCGCCTGCCTTGCCCTTCTCTTAGGTGCACATTTTCAAGTTGAGGCTTTTCTGTTAATCTTCTTCCAAAGCTTTCATTGAGGCCTTATTTGGCACACCAGTTGACTTGCAAAATTAAGTTGACTGTACTCAGTAAAAGCTGAACAACATCTCAGATGTAAACTATGGTAGTTCTCCTGTCTGGTATTTTTTCTTATAGATAAAGATAATTAAATTGAAATAATTAATTGGGGCAGTGAGTTAATTTAAGAATCCATTGAAATAATCATTAAGTCAGTTGTGACTGCTTCTCAAACAAGGGTAAGAGTATGAGGCAGCGCTGCTTTCTCTCATGTAGTCAACTCCAGAGTTAGGAAACCAGGGTGAAGGCTTAACTGTGATGAGGCCCATTACGGATCCAGTACAGATAGGGGTTGAATTAGATTGGATGTTGGAAGCTGAAATGTAAAACTCTGGATAAAACGATGTGCATTAAGGCAAGTGGATTAAATGATACGCAAATATGAGCTCTAATTTTGAGCTATATTTTCAGTAAACATAAGAGCTTCCTTCAAGATTTGAGTCCAATAGTTCAGGATCTGATTACCCATTTTGAAGAACATTGACTTAATTTTTGTTACCTTGCATATGTTAAGCTAAAAAGTAGGGAATTTGTCAGGGTATAGCTTCAATTTCTTAATATTATTAAATTACAGAACTCTGAATCAGCAAAAATTTTGACTTAAGTAGAAAGCTTTGCTTACAATATTAATCTCATCTTCATTTCTCCCCACATACTTGGAAAGTGAGGCTCACTCTACATGTTAAACTTCTGAGCTTTTTTCTTTTTAATTCACCAAGCTAGCCAGTTGTTCAAAAGCCTTTAGTTATTTGTGTCGACTCCATAGCTTGTATTCAGAACCATGCACAATCTGGTTCCACTCTGTCTAGCTTTCTCTTCAGCCACTTATGAATAGGAGCTGTCTCTTCCAGTAAGGTTTTTCTTTTCATGCTATTGCACAAACGAAATATTAATTGTTACCTTTGATTCTTGTTCATATAATTTCCCTTTCTCCAGCTTCTCTACTTCTGTATACATCCAACTCACTGTCAGCATCCATCTCTCCATTCTGTAGCCCAGTCTACTCCATCCCCTGCTCTGAATTTCCATGTGTATTCCTTTTGAGAGAACTTTCTCTTCAAGTGTTTAATGGCTCTTCCTTAATTGTTTACTGTGTATCTTTCTATTCTTTTCCTGAGATGCTGTGTGCTTCTGGAGTGCATCATATTCAGCTCTCACATCATTCAAAAGCAGACACTGTTGCTAGTATAAGTTAGTTTGCAGCGATGGGGATTCTGGGCAGGAGTGGAAGTTCTCTATGCATTGAACCTGGTAGAGATACCTGTAGTAAGGGAAAGGTGAGTAGGAGGAGCTGTTGCACACTTCAGCTCTTGCTGCCTCAGAGGCCAGGCTGGATTTCAAACAGGTCCCGTTTTGAGCGTGGCCCTGGGAACAGAGGTTTGAACAAATTGCAATTACCTGAGCTTTATCTGCTTTGCCCACATATTACCCCTCTCCTAATTGCCCCTAATCCTAGTCATTTTCCTATATCCTAATCCTAGCCAAAAGAGACATTCCTTCATAAGTGATACTGAAGGACAACCACTTTTCACTATTCCAAACTCCCCTTTTCCTGACAAGTTACATGGCTCCTGTGAAATGTGTGCCTAAGTTCTCAAGATGTGTAGGTGGCTAAAAATGTCACCCCATGAAAGTGTGACTTGAGAATGTTCAGTTGATTGTAGTATCTGTCACATCATAATACACACTTGTTGGGGTCCCCACAGTGGGGGGGGATTCTAGTGGCCTGAGCATGGTGCTGCTGAAGTGCAGGTAGAGAGTGGTGGAGAACACAGTGGAGACTTTTTCCTCAAGGAAACAATTGGCAAAATACCAAAATAAGTATGGTGCTGTCTTAGATGTAGCTGCTCCTGTGGGTATGCTTCCATATCCATAAATCCTTAGACAGGCGGCTAGAATTTAGTAGCTGCTTCTCTTTCTGTGTCTGTGGTGTCGTACATATTGACCACTCAGTTATATTTTGTGATGTTCTTTTATTATTGATGATTCTCAAAGAAAAAAATAGATTTTTTTAAAAAGAAGTCTTTAGTGCTAAAAATGTTTATCACTTTGTAAAATAAAACTATAAATATGTTTATAGTTAGGTTGAGATATAATTAGTTAAAATCTAAAAAGTTGAAAATTTATGTTGATTAGGATCACAGCACTTTCTTCTTTAGAGATACCTTAAAATTATAGCTACTAAGAAATAGTTGATAATTAAGAAATCATTGCTAAGTGGGTAGCTTAACTGAAGCATTTTAACTTCAGTATCCATCTGAGATACTTTCCATGTGACCCGTGTTCATATCTGAGCACTCAATTCATGATTGAACATTGGTGTGTAGAGTGAAAAGCCTGCAGCACCGTGACACTTGTACGTGTCGCAGTATCTCAGTCCTTCCATCAAGGAAACAGTCCTTTCTCCCTGGCTCTCTACATTTCTCAGTCACAGTTCTGAGCAGAGAGAGCAGCTATGCTCTTGACAGCAGCCCCCTAAGTGTGGTCTGTGCTGGGTGCCTCACAGCTGCTAGGGAGAGGGGAGGGGACTTGGGGAGTCGTGCAGGGCGAGCCCCTGCAGGCTGGCCCCATGCCAGTGGCTGGGCTGGGCTCCGGTGGGGGTCCTCACCGCCCTTTGTCATCCTCCCCACGAGGTGATCTGTTGAAGGCTCTGTGGTGACAGAACCAGTTTGTCACAGGTTTGCCTCAGGCTTGCTGGCAGGCCTGCCAGAAGATCTGAGCATAGTGTACCGGGCCTCCCTGAGAGACAGCCGGCCGCTGTGCTGCGCCGGGGCCTGGGCTGCTCCCTCTCCTGTGTGTTCAGCCGTGGGTAAGGTCAGGGTTACCCTGCGGTGCGGACAGGGCGCGGAGCCCGTGCAGTGCCCAGTGTTGGAGAAGGAGGGAAAGTGCAGGGCAGAGGTTCAGTGGCTACAGATTTCTGTCCCCATCCTCCGGCTGCTCTACAGTTACATTGCTTTCTCTATGAGGGCAGAACTTTCCAGGTAATTGATGAGAATACTTATAACAGGATTTACAGGTCTTTTCTCTAAACAGAATTACATATGATCCAGTTTGGAACTTTAAGTATGACATTAATTCTGAATAAACTATGACAGTCTATCTGTGAGGAACCTAAGACATTAACAGCTCCAACAAATGTTGTTTTGATTGCTGTATTTTTTTGCTGTTGGTTTTTATAGATTACCTAATTCACTTTGAAGTTCATTGCTGTTTTTATACAGGTGCATGGGTCAATCTGTATTTTACAGTGATGGTAAATATAGCATGTGAATATATGAAATGTTGATCAGCATTTGAGAATAGTGGTTTAACTTGTGATAATTTTCTACAGATGAATTGTTTCTTAAATCAAGCTGACTAAAAAAATTAAAAAGGTTATTTTTAAGTATTTGAGTAGTTGAACTATTTTCAAGTTAGAAGGTTACTTAATGAGTATGAAATAAATATCTATGGTAGTGATTATAGGAAGTCATAAAGCTGGGAATAAGTAATATCTTTGTAAAAGTAAGCCAGTTCATAAAAGGAGTATGTGTAACAGTGAAATACATTTGTAACTCACCTTTATGTATTTGTGAATGTGGTTTACAGAATTAATTCAGCTATATTGTTTCAGAGAAAACTATATATCATCATCACTTGGCATGCACTTTTAATTGCCATTTATAGAATTAATGTTTCAATAACCTCCATATATTTCATGACATTATTAAAATATTTTATGGTTGGCTCTAGGGAAAAGTGCTTTTAATTTCTGGTACAGATCATTGTAATTTTGTGTATTTGCGGTGTTGATAAATAGGTTATATACTTGATTTGCTTCAAAAGTTGTGGTAATCTGATACTTAGCATAAAAGAATAGAAATGTCTTAGGGAACTTGCTTCTTAAGAAAGTTCCAGGAACCTCAAAATATGACAGGTGTGAGGTAAAATTCTTATTCTTCTATTCTGATTACTGCTATTTCCTGTATTGTCTGAAAGTAATTTTTAAAAAATTTCCTTTGAAACATTATGAATTTTGTACTTAGTACTGATAAAAAGCAAAAAATACAGAATCTTTGAATTCTAAATTGATAGTCTCACAATCATGTTGTAGAAAATATTATCTCGTTTTTCAGTGAAGTGGCAGAAGCCCAGACGCATTCCTTGCCTTCTTCTGGGTCATATAGTCTTCCTATAAAACTCCTTGTCCAGGATGTGTGTGTGTGTGTGTGTGTTCACTTCTACTTGTTTATCGCATAGGTAGTTAAGAATGAGGTAGTTAAGAATGTGAATTCCAGACCCAGGATGTCTGTGGTTGGATATTAACTCTGTTGCTTATTAAGTTGTGAGTGCAAATATCTTATTTATGTTCCAATTTTCTCCACTGTAAGATGGGAATAACAATTATTTACTGTAGAATTAGTTTATTTACTAAATGAGTATAAATATACAAGACCACTTAGAGTCGTGTTTGGTAGATAATGCTACTGAGAGCTTGCAATTACTAATATTGTTAATAATTCCCACAGGAATAGAAGATAATCAAATTGGGACAAGATTGGGAGGAATCTAATAGCTCATCTTAGTGTGACTAATCTGCTCAAACCTAACTGATATTTTAGGCTTTATCACCAATGAGCTTTAACATTTTTTGATGAATTTCTCTTTCAGCAACTATAAATAAACTTTACATAATTTGTGATTTTACCTTGATGACTACCTAGAGTGCTATATAGGAGCTATCAGTTTAATTAAACAATTGTCTACCAAGGTGCCAATCTTTTTTTTTTTTTTTTTGAGATGTGGTCTTGCTTTGGCTGGCTTTAAACTCATTGTGTAACCCAGGCTAGCCTCAAAAACTCCTGGTGATCCTCCTACCTCAGCCTCCCAAGTGCTGGAATTACAGGTGTGTGCCACCACATCCCAAAGTGCAATATTCAGAGACAACTGTTAATGTGGTTTAGTCATTGAGCAGCTACTTGAGGCATATGATGATCATAAACAAAAAAGGTAAATATAAAGCCTAGATAAGTATCCATGAAAAAAGTGGTAGGTGACAAAAGCCAAGATTAAAATTGGGAGACCTTAAATTCTTATTTAAATTGAACATGTTTCAAGTTGACATTTAGAGATACAGTATTTGGAGAGTGTGAGCTTTGGGCTGATAAAAATAAATCATTAGCTAAATACAGGAAAACTTGGAGGTTTAAAGTGGAAGAAATACTACAATACTGCACTTGCACCTCAAATGATGTAGTCACAGTAGGTGGAGAGGAAAACTGCACATGGGATTGTAGCAAGAGTGGCTTACGGAGAGGGGAACTGATCAGCGTAAATCTTATCTCAGCCTAAATCTTATCTTGAATGTTTTAGTTGAGCAGACACAGGCTGAGGAAAAAGGCAGCAAGAGCACATCTTGGTAGAGGTTTTGAACGTCATGTTTTTTATAATGGCACACTGTGGTTGCTTCCGAGATGAATTCTTTAAAACTAGGAATTCTTAAATGTGGAGTTGCCTTTCCTAATGAAAATATGACCCAGTTGTAAAAATCAGTAGTGCTTATTTCTGCTTGGACTGGATTGTCTTTAGAATTGAGCTACCTGTCCTGCCCTGCTTGTTTATTGTTAAAATACAATAGAGATCACAGGCCAGCCTGATGACTATGGCATGGTGTGCATGGTATTGAAGTATTGTTTTGCTCACTACCATTTTTCTTAGATTCTGTTGAAGGAATTTAGCGGTGCCTAGACAGACCTAAAAGCTAAGAAGCTATTTGTTATCTCAACACAGTGGTGGAAGCAGTGTGCCCTGACAGGGAGGGGAGGCATGTTGTGGCATTTTGAAAGGTGAAGTTTTCATTTAGTCCCCTGTTAAATGTATGCATGAAAATTCTTACAGCCCCCCCAAACCATGGTAAGAAGTTATCACAGCAATAAGATTAAAATAGAAGTTGATCCTGTATTTTTTCCTTTAGTTTAAGATTGGTTCCACATCAGTAAAGACGGTTACAGGAAATGAAAAAGTGAGATAGGGAGTAGGAACCTGTTCATATTAAAGATTAGGAAAAAAAAAATAAACAAAAAACTGCAAACCCAGATCTTAGTTTCCATAGTTCCTACAGTTTCACTTCGATTTTACATCCCATCTCCCCACTGCCAGGTCATGTTCCATTTTTCCTAGTGTAATACTGAGGTCTGACTTGGTTGACAATAATTTAAAAGTTCGTGAAATATGTTACAAGATAATTTTAAGCAAAATTAGGGCAAATAGGGAATCTGGTAACAGGGAATAACAAACATAGTCATGAATGTGTAGTTTCAAAACTAGCTTGGTAATGCTGGTATAGAGCGTCAAGTTTTGGTAATATTTTTAAGTGAAAAATGATCCTTGTTACCATATGGCAAAATATAGTGAAAATCTGAACTGTTAGACCAACACAGCTGTTACATGCATAAATGTGGTTCTGTTTTTAAAATGTTTTCTACTATAGCTGTTATGTGGCATTGCTAATAATCTCAGGCTATTAATCTGCAGTAACTGCAAGTTGTGGTGAGCATCACAGATGTAGGGAATTTGATCTCTGTGGTGATTTACCTAGGGGGAAAATGACTAAACTATAGTTCTCAATTTAAGGTCTGCAGAACATATTGGATAATAGACATTCACATAACTAGCGGGTGTACACTCAAATTACTTGGTTTACCTTTTTATGAAAAGTTATGTTCATTAAGAAGGGGTGGTTACCATATATGTAAGTCTTACATATGAAAAGCTGTGCATATATAATCTTTAAATTACAAATACCTAAGGGATTTTAGAGTAATAGTTACAAACATCAGAATAGCATCAAATTAATTTTTTATCTTTAAGCCAGATGAATACAAAATAATAATTTTCAATCTTCTATTGATTTAGAGTTACCACAGCCAGATCTGTGAATGTTTTTCCTTAACTTTTCAAGTACATATTTATTTTTAGGCTTTATATAAGAAAAGCTTCAAATAAGAGAAACCACCCAAAGTAACTGCAGGAAAGTTATAACTAGCTTTTCTATCTGGCTTCCTTTTGCTACATTTTAGGTCCAAATGGACTCTTTTGGTCCTGATTGTCCTCTACAAAATGTCTACTATTGCTACCTTAATATATGTTTGCTGGGAAATGTTACTGTTAAAATAGTTATGGTGATTTGACAACTATATACTCATCATAACCTCATTCTTCTTCTAAGGTTCTCTACTTTTTTTTTTTTTTAACCTCTGAAGAAGTTGTGGCTTTTTGATGAACTGATTTCTCTATTCCTTATGTCTGTATCACATTCGTTTGATAATTACTCATTCATACAAAATTGCATTATATACTAATGTTTTGGCTTTCAAAGAGAAAAAGGGTGAGTAGAGAAACAGCACACTACGGGAAATATTGGCCTCATGCTTATGCTCTTTGTGAACCTCCAGACAGTCTCCTCTTTTGGCTGTGTGTATCCTCCTTTCTGTCTGAAATCTTTAATCAGTGCTCTTTGCATTTAGCATAAAATCCAAAGCTCTGTCCAGCTTACAAGTTTTTTTATTAGCTACATCCTGATTGGTTTTGTAGCTCTTTTTACTTCTTATTGAGCACTAACCACATAAGCCTTTTATTGTAAAAACAAAAAATTTCTAAGCCTTTTTCTCATACAGGTATTTCACATACATAGTTTTCAAAAGTTCCTTTCTGCTTTGCTTATCTATATGTTTGTTTAAATGTCATAGCATGTTAATTTTTCCTTAGTAGTTTAAGTTAAGTGAGATCCCCTTGATTATTACAACCATTTTAAGTTCCCTTTTTCCTTTATACTGTATGCCATAAATTATCATCGTGTGGGCCACTCTCTTGCTGGACCACTCAGGTAAAAGCTCTGTTCTTTTCTCTTACAGCTGCCTCCTGAGTGCATATCACAGTGTGGAGTCCTGGACATCCTCTTATTCTTTACAAGACCCCAAATGGGGAATGTCCCTATGTCTAATAGCTTGTTTGATTAGCTCTCCAGAGTTAACTAGTAGGTATTTCACTGTCTTTCATTTTCAGTTTCAGGAAAGAGATTTTGATTGGCCACTGACCCTAAGAATATTCAAATATAATCTAGCTGGAACTTGTTGTTACTCATAACCAAGACCGAATATGTCAATATTTGTCATTTGAACTTTAGTATATAGGAGATGTTACTGCCAAAAATAATTCTAATGCATCGCTGTAGTTTCTACAGAATTATTTGTTTCAGCAAATGAAGGGCTATGTGATGATTTTTGCCCTTTAAAAGAGTGAAATTTGAGATATTGAGGTGGTGGCAGAAAAAATATAAGTAGTGCAGTGACTTGAAAGACTTTAGCCTTATGAGATTGTTAAATATGTTTTACTCCTCTATTACAATAATAGTTGCAAATATCACATCTCACAAAGAATACGATATATTTGTCATTTATAATCCCTGATCAGGCTATGAGTTTGAAAATGCTACTGTACATCATTATTTAGATTGGATTCTGGGAACTTAGTGTTTGAAACTATGCTTCAGTTTCTTCTCACATCCACAGGAAAATTCATGTGCATCTGTAATTCACTTTTGACAAACCTCATGAGTTCCCTTACTAGCCAAATGTGATACAGTGTAATACAGTAAGGCATCTTAAACTTTCTTTACCCATTTCTGTTTACTTTCAACTATAAGCTAGGCCAACATTTGTTTTGTAATTGCTTCATAAAATTACCTTTCAATTATTACTTTTTAGATATATTTATTATCAAAATATGCTTTCACTAATATTTACCTTTATTTTGTTTGATTCCTCTCTTTAAAAACCACTGTTTTCAGATCTGAAGAAATCAAATCAATATTTCAACTAACTTTTCTTCAAAGTTGAAAAAGTAAACTTGTTCTCTATAGTTTTAGTATTATTATATTCTTTTTTGATGTGACTAAATCTCAGTTGAATTTTTTGTAGAGTTATTATGCTCAAATCAATATTGCTTTCAGATTCTATTACAAAGTAACAATTTTCAGGTTTCTAATAAAAATGTAAAAAGATTAACATTGTAATAGTAATTTGCCATCTTTATGCATCAAACATAAACTCATAAGAGTGAGGGCCTTTGCCACATTTCTTGGGAGGAATGTCTGAGTAGCTCTCTGGATTTAACTTAGTCTCTGAAATCAGCTAAGACTAATGGAGCATATCCAGTGACCTGGAAACCAGCAACAACCAAAAGGAGCTCCATGGTAACCTGCATGCAGAAGAGGGGTAGATACCACTTAACTGAGGTTGCTGAACAGGTTGCCTTCTTGCTCCATACATCTTCCCATGTGTGTTACACAGATCCACACACATGGTTTTTATATCTGTATTTTCATAGGACTATTACGGCTTAGTGAAATCTGACAGTATCACAAAACATTTCCTACTTAATTTCCTATTCCCTGAGTGAGAGCATGTTCAAATTGAAGTATGAGTATCATGAAAAGGAGACTCATGACAAATCATGTGTTTTCACAGACATGTGACATTCTTTCAGTGGGGCATTTCTAGAGACTGTTTTTGGCCTGAATTTTATGAATATATACCAGTTTACTCATGATGTAAGAATTTTAGGAGCTATTAGGAAATATTAATCTGTACTACTTAGTCTTTTATATTGAAAAATATAATTTTCTGTCTTCTTAAAAAATAATGACAAACATCTTGCAAATTAGATTTTCATATATTTCATCTCTTTCATATGCTCAATTTAATCTATCAGAACCACACATTGTAGAAGACATCTGGTATTGAGCTCATGCAGCTGGGTTTCATTTGCAAAGGTTTTGAACAAATTTTGGTGCTTGCCAGCAATAATACAGCAGTTGGCCCAGTGTGTTTTCTTTGTGGCAGCTTTGTGCAAGATGGTAGAAGAGACCTGTGTTCAGGATCAGATGGTTTTCTGCCTCTCTCTGGCGGGCCTGGCGGAAATGGAAGTTTTATCAGATGTTCAAGGAGTTCTGGCTGAAAGCTCTCTGCACTGACTGTTGAATAGGGATCAGCTGATGGGGAATGTGCAGTCCACACTGGCAAAGCTGAGAAACACAGTATGTTTCTGTGTACTTCCTACATCAGCATCACTCTGGGCCTTTGTAAAGGTACAGATCTCTGTACCCCATCCCAAAAAACTGAGCCAAATATTTGAGAGCTGAGACCTGCAGGCTTCAGTTTAATAAGCAGTTAGATCCAAGTAGTGAAATTCATTCTTTACCTACAGGCAGAATTTCAAGTCTCCCCCTACATTTTTACCAAAAAACAAAACAAAACAAAACAAACAAACACAAAACCCTTTTATTACTATATATTTAAGAGGAATTTCATTGTTCAAAAATAATTTACATATGTAGTATAGATACACCTTCATAAAATATTATATTCATATGACCTGTTGGTTTACTAAAACAATAGACTTGGTACTATTAAAATATTTTCGCCAGTGACAGTGAAGGATGTCCTAATTTACTTGGAACAACCCAAGCGTGATCTGAAGGAATTCATGGGGAGTGAAGTGAAATGAGAATCCCAAATTTTCTGTCTCCTCTTTGGATAGATTTATCTAAGGAACTTGTGTCTCTAGATAGTCATTAAATATATCTGTTAGACTACCGGAGCTGTTTTCAGAGTTGAGCTCTGTAAATGCCTCTAAAGAAGTCCTGAATTCTTGGGGTGCTCCCGAGGCCTCCGCCCTACCCCTTATTGTATCAGATGTGTTATTCCCAGTGAGAATAATTTATGTCTTTATGGCTGTCTAGCAGTTGTGTGGACTGTTCTGGAAGGAAACGAAGTCATAACTCTTTTCTGCTTCTACTGGAAAAGTTCTGTGCCAGAATTCTTACTACCTTAGTTTAGTATTGTTTTGGTCATTCTGACTTCAGAATTAAGTTTTCCAGACAAACACTTCTGGGTTCTAGGTCAATATGGAAAGATACCCAGGGGATGTGTATTGAAATGAGGTTTGATTCTTTGGAAGTTAAGAGGTAGTAACTATCTGTTGTTAAACTTTCAGTAACTAGAAATGTATTTTTTTTAAAAATTATCTTTCTTTGAAAATTAGCTCTTAGGAGTTATTTCAGAGAGCTTCTCTGTCCCTTCAGGGGCTGTATTCAAACCAAACTCATATTCTTGCACATGTACACATGCACACACAACTTAATACACATAGGCAACATCCCAGAGTATGTGAAAAGAGGGTAAGAAAAGGGGCAATGTGAATGCTTGGAATTGTCTCATTCTGTGATCTATGTCATGCATGGGCTACATCTGCAGCTTTTTAAAAGTTTCTGGATGAACCTCAGAAATGCAGCTGTCTCTAATATACTGTGAACCTTAAAAAGGAATTTTCTTTCAAGTAGTGACAGAAGTAGTTTTGTGTGTGGAGTGATAGAGCTGAAGATTTCCTTTAACAAAAAATAAAGTGCCATTATGTACATGAACATCTACATGATAAAAACAAACCTAGTGGAAATAGATATTACAGGGACTTGCATTCACATTTGAAAAGGTCTTTCTCAAATTTAATTATCGACTCCTGTTTTTCTCCATTTTTCAAATGAGGGCAGTGAGGCACAGAGCTATTAGGAACTTGTCTAAAGTCACACACAGTAATAAAGTCAGAATAGAAGTTTGGATCCTAGAGTTTCTGTTTCTTCAAGAATTACATGTTTGATTTTAGGATTGCTGCTCAGGCCAAATGTTCAGGAAGCAAAAACAGGTCTTTGCCATATGAACATTGTATTTAAGATTATAATCACACACACACACACACACACACACACACACACCTGCCCTGCCACCACTACAAGAGTGAATTTCAGTGTATGAATCATTTAGTGCTAACTCATAATTGTTCTCTTTATTCCAATGCATTCCAGTTTGTTTAAAGTACTCTATACTCAAGCATATTTGAACTGTCATCATTTAGTACTGATGGGAGTACAAATTACAAATAACTTATTCTGAGCCCTAATACTTGAAGCATATCTGAAATGAGGAGGGAATAAAGCCGAGTAATATGTATGAGTTCTAGGAAAGATTTTACATCCCATGATGAACAGAGAATCTTTTTCTTTTTTATAGAATATTCATTTAATGCAAATATTTGCAAAATATGCTGAAGATTTCCTTTAATGGAAGATTTCTTTTAATGGAACAGAAGATTTGCTTTAGGAGTAAAGATATTCCCTATTCTTGGATAGGCAGAACCAATATAGTAAAAATGTTCATACTTGCAAAACTATTATGCAAATTTAGTGTAATCCAAATCAAAATACCTTATAGAACTGGAGAAAACAATCCTAACATTAATGTGGAACCAGAAGAGACCTAAAATAGTAAATGTAATTCTGGGGTAAAAGGACAAAGCACAGGGCATCATGAAGCCTGATTTCTAATCATGCTATAAAGTTACTATGATAAAAACAGCATGGTACTGTCAAAGAAACAGAATTAAGGATCAGTGGGACAGAACAGCAGATGCAGAAAAAACTCCAGGCACACTCAGGTATCTATTCTTTGACAAAGGGATCAAACACTTTTGCTGGAGTAAAGGTAGCCTCTTTAATAAACAATACTGGGAAAACTGGCTTTCCACATGCTAAAGACTTAAACTAGATCCATATCTCTTACCATGCACTCAACTAAAATCAAAATGGATCAAATATCTAAATAGTAAAACAGAAATACCTAATCTGCTGAAAGAGAGAATAGATAAAACTCGTGTAGACACAAGTGCAAGCAAAGACTTCATAAACAAAACTCAGAGAGCATAGAAAATACTACTATGAAGAATCAACTACTGGTATCTCATCAAAAAGCTTTCCACAGCAAAAGAAACTACCAACAGAGTAGAGAGATAACCCACAGAGTGAGAAAATACTTTCACTAGTTACTTGTCAAGCAAAGGACTAATATCTGGAATATATATATATATATATATATATATATATATATATATCTAAAAAAAATCAGATTCCCCACATTTAAAGGTCCAATCCAAAGATAGGAATCTGAAATGAATACACATTGCTGAGATGAAGGAATATGAACAGCTAATACAGGAAAAAATGTTCAACATCATTGGTCATTTGAGAAATGCAAATTAAACAGTACTGAGATTCCATCTCCAGAAAGAATGGCTATCATCAAGAAATCAACCAACCACAAATACTGGAGGGGCTGTAGTGAAAAAGCACTGTTTTCCATTGTTGGTGGGGTGTGCAGTCTCTATGGAAATCAGTATGAAGATTCCTAAAAAAACTAGAGGTTTCATTTACCCAAATATTCCCCTTCTAGTTATCTTTCTGGAAGACAAAAAAGCACCATACCACAATGATACATGCATACCCATGTTTTATACAATTTGTAATAGTTAAGTCTTAGAAACAGCCTATATAACCATGAACATATTAAAGGACAAAGAAAATGTGGTATTTATGGATAAAGAAAATGTGGAGGACTACTATGCTATATAGAAGGATAAAGGAGGCAGTTTTAGGTACATTAATATATCCCAAGACCATAATCTTAAGTGAAATAAGACACACAAGTTTAAGTATTGTATTGTTTCTCTAGAATGAAAAAGCTAAAGGATAAACAAGGAAAAAACTGAGGACATATTGGGAAGCAGGAAGAACATATTCAAATGAGATGGGGAACAAGGAAGACAGAATGGAAAGGAAGGAAAAATGACTTGAAAAAGAATGGAAGAAAAAAATCGAAACAAAGTTTTTATAAATGGAAAGGGGAAGATAGAAGGGGAGAAGAATGGGAAAAAGAAGAGAATTAAGATATATTATGTACTTATTTAGATAGATCCTCCATAACGAATGTAATTATTATGTATGGCAAATATGTACTAATAAAAATATTCTGAGAAGATCTGACTGCAAAGAAATGTGGTCTGCAGTTTTACACCTTGAACGAGTGGTAATTCCACTACAGATTTATTTTGTAATGCTAAAATTTCATGGTTATTGTTCCTTGCCATTATAGGATGTCACTTGTCTTGGAATCCTCCAGATTTACACATTGAGTGTTGTGGCATTAAGCATGTCCTGTAGAATGTTTAGAATAATTGGCAAACTATCTTGAGAAGGTAAAATTGCTGTAACATGTCCTAATTTTTCTACATCTTCATTATTTCTTCAGGAACTGTAAATTCAGGCTTTGCTTTTGCAAACTGAATGAAAAGGCTTGGTCTTTTCTTTGGTGATTTTGTTTTGATTTGTGTTTTGCCACTTAAGGGTTTTTGAAAATCTGCTGAGAAAACAGTATTGTTTATTTGTATTTAAAAACGTAAAGGGGAAAATTATCTCCTGAAGGTTCTATAATGTAAAGTTACCTTTTGAATTTTCATTAATCATTACCTTATTATCTACAAAATAATTAAAAGTGT
This sequence comes from Hydrochoerus hydrochaeris, assembly GCA_004027455.1. Classification (NCBI taxonomy): domain Eukaryota; kingdom Metazoa; phylum Chordata; class Mammalia; order Rodentia; family Hydrochaeridae; genus Hydrochoerus; species Hydrochoerus hydrochaeris. Next base: position 125,877 of record PVLA01000493.1, read on the forward strand.
CTAGAGGTAAAAACAAAGCAGCATTCTTATGGTTGCATTGAATATTAATGACCTAATAAAAATAACTGGCACATTTCATTTGTGATTTTATGATCTACAAATCCAGAGATCCAGTGCCAATATTCATCACCTTTTATTATGAGCATGCCTACATTTATAGATGTTAATAAACACAGTAAGGTAAGGATATATGCATTTTTCACATTTAATAACATTATGATATTGCAGTTTTATAGCTGTACTAATTGATATAATTAATGCACTTCATAGCTGTTTTGATCTAGGATAGCCTATTGATGTAAGTCCTTTATTATCTTCTTTGCATAAATGAAGAAACATTCAGAGAAGTCAAATAATATGTTCAAGTTTGCAAAATCAATGCACAGTATTGTATAGATTAAAATCATGACAGCCTAGCTGCTGTGTCCATTCTAATAGCTTTATTATAGCTATTGGGCAAACATTTATATAACCAAAAATCCAAAAAAGGATAAAAAACTCCACAAAATGTAAAGCAAACCAGTTTAGAATTTGATAAGTTAATTTAATGTTGAACAAAACAACCTACAAGGAAAATAACAGAATATACACTTGGAAAATATATTGCATAACATAAAATTGAGAAATATTTATTAATGGTATATAAAGAATGTCTTCAATAGTGATAAACCTTTTCAAATAGCAGAAGACAAAAACATGCCATTCACGGAAGAGGAAGACATAGATATGGCGAAGAAGCTGACAAGTACAGTTGCAAGTTAGACTAATAACAGTCTATGATTGCTACAGCTTGGCAAGAATATGGGGAAGGGGGAAACTTTAACTGCTGTTCATTGAAATATAAATTACTTAAAGCATTTTGAAAAGAGATATATTATTTATATATAGATAAAAGTATAGAAATACTCATAGATAAATATTTTTCTAGGTATGATATCAAAAGCATGAGCAATAATAGAGAAATTAATGAAGTAGAATTCATCCATTAAGAAATAATCTTTGCTTCATAGTGTATCAACAAGAAAGTGAAAAGGCAGCTAACAGAATCAGGAAAATATTTGCAAATTATGTATATGATAATGGGCTTGAATTCACAATATATAAAGAACTTTTACAGATTGATAATGAAGAATAATCCAATTTAAAAATGGGCAAGAATCTGAATGAATGTTTCTCCAAGGAATATATACAAATGATCAGTAAATGAAGAGATACTCAACATTGCTATATATTAGAAATCAGAGAAGAGAGGAGATACAAAAAGAATTAAGATACGTTTTTTACACGTACCTGCTTCCCACAATGAATATAGCCATGTACTGCAACATGTACTACTAATAAAAATTTTTAAAATATGCAGTGACATACCTCTTCATACTCATTAGGATAGTTATAATAAACAAGACAGATAATGAAAAGTATAGGGAGATTGAAGCCTGCATATACTGCTTCAGGGAGTGTTGTAAAATATACAGCCACTTTAGTAAGCCAACTGACAATTCTTCAAAATATTAAATATAAAGTTACCGTGTGACCCAGTCATTTAACTCTTATATTCAAGAAAATATTCCTAATAGCCCAAAAAGTAAACCCCAAATATCCATCAATCAGTGAATAAATAAACAAAACGTTGTATAGCTATATAATAGGACATATACTACTTACGAATATGGTGTTGTTTGGGGAGGTTGAAAGTATTGCTAACTTTGAATGTGTGGTTACACAGCTCTGTGCATATTAACAAGGATAGGATGTACCTATGACATGTGTGAGTTTTGTGCTATGATTTATATCCTGAAAAAGATATTAAAAGTATTCGTGAAAATAAAAAGTGGTAAATTTAAGTTACTAGAGAATAAGAGAAGAAACTAGTACTCATTTGGATGCATTTTGTAATATTTCATCCCTTAGAAATAAGAAACCTAAGGCTACATAAACATGGACTGTGAGAATACAGGAGCCTCTACCCTTTTTAGTATACTTGTTAGATAGAATATATAACCTGAAGTGAAATCAAGTAAGTATCCCTTCCCATCCTTTTTCAGCTAGAAAACATCATTTTTTTTTTTTTTGGTAATTGAATACTTAGTTCTTGAAAGTATTTTCTACAAATAAAATATGGAATTAGAATTTGTACATTGACTATAATTTTATGATACCAGTTATAATAATATTTTACTTCTAAAGTCAGAATTTTGGTAAAGCAGTTCTGTCATTTTATTAGTGGTTTAGGACAGAAATTCCTTGTGATTAAGAGTTCACGCTGGATCATCTTTGCTGAGAACTCCTTAGAGGAGCCCCCCTACAGTCCTGCTGCTCAGTTAAGAGGACATGATAGCTTCTTGGGACAGTGGCCTTCTGTTCATCATTTAGTGTCTGGCCTTGTGAGAAGCTGTTAATTTGTCTATGAATCTTTACTTTGAACTTTCCCCACACAGATTAAAAAATCCCTTGGAGACAGGCCGGGACTTCATTCCTGAGTCAGAAGTGCTCACTGCTTTTCTTGATTGTAAGGTGGTACAAACACCACACTGCTAAACTTTCTGGAAGAGCAGAGCTCTGGGCCATTATGCCTCCATATTTTCCTAGAACACTGTCTGTCTTTCCCCCATGGGCCTCCACAGGGACGGTAAATGACCTTGAGACCCTAAGACTTGTACGTCAGAGTGTTAATGCCAGGTGGTAGTGAAGTGCTTGGCATTCAGGGAGGCTGAAGAAAGAGGATCATGAGTTTGAATGACTTTGTGAGTACCTGTCTCAAAAAGGTTGGCAATGAATTTAGACCCTGCATGTAATCCCCAATATGGAAAGGAGAAAGAGGGAGAAAGCATTAAAGATAATTCAGGTTGGGTTGCAAAATAGCTCTGGCAGTATTCAGTTGCAGTTGTCCTACAGAGTTAACTTTCTAAACTACACAGGTTAACTAAAATTTCATTCAACTATGGAGCCTATAAACACAGGAATGATCAGAACAGCTTGAGTAAAACCGAAGTAGTAAGAATGTGTGGAGCCAAAACTTTATGTGGGAGTATGGACATGGATGCATGACTTGATCTGACCTGTTAGAGTCCCTGCATGGGCATGACATGGGATCTTGTTGGAAAAGCACATTCTTTAGTCCCAATACAGATATGTTGAATCAAAAAACTCTGAGTGGCAAATCTGGTAATCTGTGTTTCAGGAAGCCCTCCAGGAGACCCAGTTCATTGTGCATTAAAGCTTGAGAAACCACTGTACTGTCTCACAGGCCCTGGAAATTCAGGAAATATTTCTGAGCAGTTGGAGTATGATATGGACTGAGTGAAGGAGCATTTCAGGTAGTAGGGTCTTCTGCCTTGTTTTTCTAATGAAGGAATTTTAGTTTAGGGTAATTGTAAAAATTCCTCGGTATCTAGCACTCTGCTTTAAGCCATATATTTCTGATGGGCATATTGATTTGTAGTTTCTTTTAATTAAATAAGAATTATTTAAGAGTTAATAGAACTTTGGAAGTTTCAAATTTGCATGATATTTACTTGTTGCAAATTGTTGGTATCTAAGCATTTTGCATAGAATATATAGGACCTAAGCATGCTTTTAAATCCTGAAGGTATCATCCACATGATTTCAGAATCTGGCTAAGAGCATTCCTTAGGTCATTTTACCATATAAACCTTTTTTCCTAAGTATGTTTTGCATTTTAAATGTTTGCGTTTTTACTGTAATCTTATGTATCAGTGACACATGATGTGTTGGCATCAGCTGGAATAACATTCATTCCAAGGTAAGAAAGACTAGACTCAAAGAACCTAGTTGACCAAAGAGTTTATCCAACAGAAACCTATAATATAGAGTCTAAAGCTGATATGTTCATGCTTTCCCATCTGAATGAAAGTGGAATAAAGCAAAAAAGCCACTGTAGGAAACTTGCTGGTTTCTCTGCACTGAATGAACAGCATTAGGTAAATGTGTTGTTTTGGTCCTGTAGATAATATGTTGAAATATACTGTATGTGTGCATGCATATATGTGTGTATACATGTATGTTTGCCTGTTGTGTTTGCATGCATTTGTTTATGAGATAGAGTCTTATTATATGGCCTGTGATGAACTTGAAAGCTTAGGATCAAATGATCCTCCCACCTCAGCTTCCTGAGTAGCTGGGACTGCAGGCATGTGTTACTGCATCCCACTGGAAAAGACCTTCTTCCTCTAAATCTTAGATGGGAATACGTATACAAAATCTGATTATAGTATGTCTGTTCTTAATAATAGTTGCAAATAATAATAGTTAATAATAGCTTCAAATAATTTAATTTACTTCTAGATGGCCTTATTTTTGCTTCAATGTAATGTGGGAATTAAAATACACTAGACATTATTACTCTTAGCCTCCCTAACACTATAAACCTGTGGTGATGAACCTATGGCACGTGTGCCATGGTGGGATGTTTATTATCATTGAAAGCTCTAAAAGGTTCATTATCACTGCTATAAATTATGCTACAGTGCATCTCTAAAATAAATGTATAATGATTTGGGGAATCAGACATTTGTATCTAAAATAAATGTATCTCTAAAATAAATGTATAATGATTTGGGGAATCATTATACGGGATAATGCTTTACTTACCATCCTTTACTTTACTTTTTTGCTTTACTTACCATCCTTATGTAACTTACTTGGTGTCTCCCACTGTCATGATATGCTGTGTGCATTCAAGAGAAATATTCCTAGATGGAGATCACATTCTGGGGTTGGGGTAGCAAACATAAAGAATACTTTGAGAACAGATAGGTACATATCTGACTTACAAGGATGGCTCAATCCAGCTGAGAACTGAAGACTAATGAAGAGTTATGTAGGCAAATAAAAGAATTAAACTTAAAATTAAATTCCAGACAGACAGGTCAACAGGAGTAGATGCCCAGAGAGAATGAGAGCCCAGCACTGCAGGAAACTGCATGAAATATAGCTGCAGCATTGGAGGGCGAGTAAGAACAGCTAATCTGAGCTTGTAGGCAAGGACAGATGAAAAATATGTATGAGGTATGTTAAACAATTATAGTGAATGTTTACATTTTTAAAAAAAATTTACTGCCATAAAATGCATTGCTATTTATCTCCCATAGACTCCTGTCCTTCACATCAAAAATACTTCATGTCATTCTTCACTCTTTCTGAAGCAGTTCCGGAAGTCCTCTTTCATGAGTATCTTCAGTACTTCTGTCATAGCTGCCTCATTCAGGTGTTTACCTTTCATGGTTGTCTTTACTTTGGGGAAGAGATAGAAGTGGCACCATGGTGCCTGTCTGGTGGAGAAAGTGGATCAGGACATATTGTACCCTGATGATTCTGTTTGTCATAAATAACCAATTCATCAAATTGTCAAATTATTGCGATGATCTGAAATACCATGCATATTTAAATTTTAAAAAATATTACAATAAAAGATCTATTACCACTATCTCACTTTAAATACTCTTTTTCACTTCAAACACTTAGCTCATCATTTCTTCTTTTGCATTAGGTTATTTTTTAAGTTTAAACATTCACAGTATCTTTTGTTCTCCACTTGAATGTGGACACAAGCTGGGAAGCATAAATCCTTGGACTAATCCTAACAAAGAAAGTAGCATTAATCGTATTTGCCACTGTCTTTGTCTTTCAGGTAATGGCAAATTCCCTTCTTGTAGTTGATCAAGCCAAAGCCCTGGCATTCTTTTCTAGCTCTTGTTTATCTCTCACATAATGCACATGGCATAAGACAGTTATTTCAGCACCATCTTCATTGAGTACTCACATAGACCACTTCACAGTGCTCTCATACTCTCTCAGCTGTCACGTAGCAGTAAACAGTCCCATGAAGGCTCTAACCAGCATGGTGAAGCTGCAGCTGGACACCATCTTCCCTTTTGGCCCCTGCCATACACTACCTTCAAGGCTGCCTGGGGGACATTTACAGGTGTATGGTGTGGCCCTATATGACTTAGAAGGCGAGACAGAGATCTGCCTGGGGACTAGACCAGGACAGAGGTGGATAAGAGCTGATGGTTACTCACTTCTCTTTTCTCTGTAGTTTGGATGTACTTAGACTCACTTTAACATACCACTAGTAAGAAAAAACTAGATAATATCTTTGAGTCACCAGTATTTACTTCTCAATTTCCTACTCCCAAGTCATGCATTTCAAATGAACTACTGCTATGAAAGCAACTGTCTTTGGCTCTGTTTTTCTAGGAAACCTAGGTTATAATAATATTTTCAAAATATATCTCAAACCTGACCATTTCTCATTACCACCACCATTACTGCTTATGTCCATACCACAGTCAGTACTTACCATAGTTACTGCTATCATCTCCTGACCAGCTCTCTACTTTTGCTTTTGCTGTATGTGTTCTAATCATAGGCAGCAGGGTAAAAGTTTTCAGCAAGGCTCCATGTGTCCACTTCACTTCTCTCCAGTTTCATCCCTACTTCTGTTCCTCTTGCTCTTGGAAACACCAGGTGGTTTCTATCTCAAGGCTCTTGGTTGATATTCTACCACTTTTTCTCATAGCCTATTCCCTTCTTCATCTCTCCCTCCTCAGAGATCACTCTTACAGTGAGGAAATTCTAATCATCCTCCTAAAAATCAGTCACTTGCAAGAGTAAATCTTACCCTCCTTCCCTATTCTGTTTTCCTCCAAGGCAGTTAGCAGAGTTTATGTATTACTTAAGCATTTTTTTTATTGTCTCTTATTTTCCAATAACTGAATTCTGTGACTGCATGAAATCGTGTCTGTGTCTTTCCATTGCTATATGCTTGAGCCTAGAACAGAGATGCACAGTAAACAGTTGCTAAGTAAATGAGTGAAAGCACAGTTTAGGAAATGTAGTTCTGGCTTTGATGTGGAGATGGTTACAGGTAGGCAACCAGGCTGAAAAACAGACAGGAAGGCTGTTTCTAGTCATAAGAAAGGATGATGGCCTCATTTAGTATCTTAAGAGAATCAGTGGAAAGATGAGACAGCATTACAGAAAAATATAGAAGATGTTTAAAGATTATTTAAGGATGTTGTAGATGGCTTACATATAATGAATATGAAAGGGAGATCTAGGAAGACTGATGGTTTTGGCTTTGACAGCTGGATAGGTGGCGGTTATTTTCATCTAAGTGAATGTTGAAGAATCAAGATTTACAAAGGAAAGGGATAGGGTGGAGAGGCTTCAGGAAGGGGGAGCCAGTGACTTAAGATCTGAGTTAGAAAGATCAGTCCAACTTCATGTCAGGTGGCAGAGGCTAAGCTCAATTCTCTGGTGCAATGCAGATCTTCTAATTGGGAAAGGGCAGTTCTGTGTGGGCTTGTGTTATAGTCAGAGTTTACAGGGGAAAGGGTTTAATACAGGACACATAATTTATAGGATTATTTTATCACATTCACCCAAAGAGTCAAACACAGAATAGTGCCAGATATCTAGTCACACATCAGAGACTCAAAGAATCCAGCTGAGGGCCTGGATCCCATAGCAGTGTCCTCCATGAGTCTAGCTGAAGACCCAGAGCTCTTGGCAAGGTCCTCCATGAGTCCAGCTGGAAGCCAAAAGCTCACAACAATGGCTCATGCAAGTCTGTATCAAGAATCTGCACTGGGAAGGCCCAAAGGTCAGTGGTGGAAGTTATAAAGTCTGCATCAGTGGGATGAAGGACTTGTGCCAGCAGACTGAGGGATCTGCACTGGAGCCAGGAAGTGACACTCTAGGACCAGAGCTTCCCCAAAAAGAACCACAGCCACCCTCAGCGACTGAAAAGACCCAAGCTCCTCTGATGATAACAGCTGAGTTCATGTCAGGAAGCCAGCATGACAAGCTTCCCCAGGAGGATCAACAGCACACTGTCTTTGCCTCCAGGTCTCCTGTTATGCCATCAGCAGCTGGCCTCAGGGGGCCCTCCACACCCTGAGCCATGCTGATTCAGTTAGCTGGGTGTTCCAAGTTGCCCACCAGTTAATCCACCTCAGCTGGCAATAGGAAGGGAGTGGGTCCTTGAGGCAGCCTAGTGGCCTTTCAAAACCCAAACAAGGGAAATCACATTTTACTCTCTGCATTCCAGTTCTGGGACAGGAGGTCTTAACTATTATCTCTGGTTATCTCCTAAACTATTTGAAAAATAGAGAAGATTGTGAGAGAAAGAAATAACACTTCTTCATTCATTTTTGTTGGTACATTTTGAAGGTATAAAGAAGGCATTTATCTGAAAATGAAGTGTGTAATTCTAGAGTGCAGGGCTTGTCCTGCTAGGTTCAAACTCTGTTTTGCTTCCATAGCCATCTTCATTTATTGAAAACATATTTAATAACTTTTTTCTCCCTCTAGTCACGAGAAATGAGTAAGTTCTTTAACGTAACATTCAAAATACATGTAATGAAAAACATCTACATGTTTTAAGGAAGATTTTTGGCTTATGTGTATCTGCTTAGTCATATAAAATCTTTAATGATTGCATTCTCCATAAATACATTTTTCATGTATTTTGAGGCTTAGGTTTTTGCCAAAGCTTTCGTACCTTCAGTGATTTTTATTACCGTATTTAGTAGAGGAGAGCCACGTGTCTCGAATTTGTCTTTAGTCTAGAAATTTATTAAAGAATTTTATTTCTCAAGGGGGCAGTATTGTTTGAAACATTACTTTATACAAATCTGTGGGGCCAAAAGAAGATAGAGATGGGAAAATACTGCCTGAGAAAATTTAAAGGAAGCAAATTACCCTGATGGGTGATCATCTCTTATTTGGTGAACGTACTTAAGCTGTGGGTGAATTCTTTCATTTGTTACTTAAATTTAATTCTTGCCTTTTAATTTCATAGTAACATTTCACAGTATGCCATGATCTTAATGATCTTCTAGTTTTAGTTTATACTGGATTCTCACTGAAGTTTGGAGGCATTCAAGTTATATTTCCAATAAAGCATAGATTCTAAATATGTACATGGACTCTAAGCTACTTCCTGGCTGTGAAATGTCAAGTGTTGCTTTTTTGAGTGGAAGAAATTATGAGACTAATTGAAATTTCTGCACTAGTTCAGATGTAATTGAATGGATTTGAATATTTAACAACATAAAACTGGTTATTTAACAAACTTTGTAAATTTAGAATAAGTATATAGGTTCCTTCAGAGAAGCAATAACTATTAAGATTGTCTAGAGAAATATTGAGTGAGGTGTGTGAGTATGAGTAAATATGTAAAGAGGTGTATTATAATGAAGTAGTTTCTAAGGTGGCTAACTGGAGACCAGAAAATCTGGTAGTGTTTCTAGTCCTGAAGACTTGAAATCAGGAAGAGTTGAGGTTTCAGTTTTGATTTTGAAGGCAGGAAAAAAATATTATATTCCAGCTGGAAGCAGGCAGGCAGGAGTCTCTTACTCAGAGGAGGTCAGTCCACCTTTGTGTTCTGTTTCAGCCTTCAGCTGATTACTGAAAGGCTCCCTGCTCTACTGAGTCTACTCATTTAAAGGTTCATCTCTGCCAGTAACACTGTCATATAAACCCCCTAGATAATGTCTCTTATTCTTACTTATTTTTGTTTAACAGGCCTTAAACTGTGACAGATGTTGTCATTAGTATTTCCCTTAAAAATTACTGATTTTAAAAACTAAAAACTCTTACGCACACACACAAAAACAAATAATTCACAAAGTAGTCTGTCCTTCTGGCTTGAGGATATACTGTGACCATGAAACAGACTGATCCAATTATATAGTCAGTTGAGACAAACCATTTTGAAGCCTATCTCACCACTGATTAAGACTTAGAACATTTAGAAAGAGTGTGAGCTGTGTGACACTTCAGGACAAGAGCAGCAGCCAGCACTGATCATCAGCCTGAGAGGTGAAGCCAGCTACTTCCACTATTGAGTTATTTCACTGCAACCAGTGGTATTGCCATGGTGAACATTTTTTTTTAATTTAAAAAGAAAATAAGCAAAACAGAAAAAGGGGTAAAAACAATACAGAATTTCAGAAAAAAAAGCTGTGAGAACTAGCTAGTTGATAAATTACATATTGTCTTCTTAGGCATAGTTGTTCAAGTTACAAAATTAAAGCATATAGATAGTCAAACAGTGTGACTGCAAAGAAGTTCAGTGATCCAGTAACAACTTAGCAACATGGTTATGTTAATAGAGAATTTAAAAAAAAAAGATAAATGATAAGAAATCACTAGTTAATAAATTACATATTGTCCTCTTAGAAATAGTTGTTCAAGTTACAAAATTAAAGCATACAAAGTAGATAGTCAAACAGTGAAAGTGTAAATAGCTACGCATGTATGAATCTCTGCATGTATTTCTATCCTTTCTGCATTAGAGAGAAAAACAAAACTTAGCAAGGCAAAACAAAACAAATTCCTATAAAAACATCAAACCAAAAAGTAGTATAAAACCACAGTACAAGGTGATCTACAATGATTACTGTGTTGTTTCTTATTATCTTCAATAGAATGTCTATATCATCAGGCATAATTGAATATAGCAGTATAATTGAGTATAGTATAGCAGTAAATAACAATAGTAGTAAAATAAAACATTGTTAGACAGTATAAAACTTCAAAGGCAGGTAATAATCAAACCAGAGTGGATATTCTAGTGGATCTTGTCATCTTAAGTACAGTTGCCTATACTCTCAGATTTGATACTATCATAAGAGCTTTGAATAAAATCTATCAATACAAAATAGCGATCCAATAAACCAGATTCGCTTATGATCAGTCATGATAAAACAGTGTAGGTTTTACAGAACTTTAGATTAAGTTAATAGGAAATTAAGGATGATTACCATACTATATCCTGTTATTTTCAGGATTACTGTCTGTGCCCTCAAATCTAGTACAGGTTGAATGACTGGAACAGAATATAATACATCTAAGCAGAGTAGTGTGAGTAATGTGGGTTTTAGATCCTGGTGCACTATTAACAATATAGTGTATCAAGGCCATCTGTGTTAGAATTTCTAGTTATCCTTCTCTGCCTCATTTCTGCTATGCTTTTTTTCTGCCTTGTTTGTCTACTTTTCTCCTTCATTCTACTGCCTGCCCCACTCACTGAGGCCTTTCTGCCACTGTTCCTAAAATCCTGGTATTTTTTTTCTCTCTCTCTAGAATGTCCTTCAGTATTCTCTGTAGGGTTGGATTGGTGGTTACAAACTCCCCCAGTTCCTCTTTGTCATGGAAGCATCTTGTTTCTCCATTAATTTCTAGTGACAGCTTTGCAGGGTACATCAATCTGGGCTGGAGGTTATTTTCTTTCAGGGCTTGGAAGACTGCACTCTAAGCTTTTCTTGATCTGATGGTCTGTGTGGAGAAGTCTGCTGTGATTCTGATGGGCTTACCTTTATAGGTAATCTGTTTCTTTCCTCTGATGGCTTGTAATACTCTGTTTTTATATTGAATTTCTGGTATCTTGATTATTATATGTCTGGGTGTAGATCTATTTTGGTTGTAGGTGGCTGGAGTTCTGTATGCCTCATACAACTGAATGTCATTTTCTTTTCCCATGCTTGGGAAGTTGTCCTTAATTATTTCCGTGAATAGCCTTTTTAATTTGCCTGTATGTATTCCTGCTTCTTTGTTTACATTTCTTATTCTTAAATTGTAGATTCTCATGTCATCTTCTGGCCTTTGTATTGTTACTGCCTGTTTCCTTGTTATTTTTAAGAGATCTTTCCTTTCATGTTCACACATTGCAAACTTGTCTTCAAGTTTTGATAGTCTATCCTTAGTTTCTTTTAAGGCATTTTGCCAGCTTTCAATGGAGTTTTTAATTTCCTTGTAGTCTCTTTGAATCTGCTTCATGTATTCTAGATTTTCTTTATAGTCTTTATTGAATGTTTCTCTCCTTTTTTTGTGTTCCTCCCTTCTTCTGTCTGTATCATCCTGAGAGATGCTTCCTGAGAGCATTTCTTTTATTACTCTACTCATATCCTGCTTTACCTGATTTAATATTTCAGTTTTGAGCTCATCTACAATGTCCTGAAGATATCTCTTAATGTCTATTGAAGCCATGTTTGATGTTGCATGTTTGCTGCTCTCAGTCTCCCTTGTTTTTCCCTCTCTTGGATCAGTGCTCTCAGGGTTCTGGGCTGGGGGCCTCCTCTTGCCTCTCTCTCCTGTCATGGCCCTGTCTTCCTCTACACAGGTTACAGTGCAGATCCCAACCCACTTCCCTGTTGCCACATTTCCTCCAAAGCATGCTGGCGAGGGACCTACAACTTCTCCTGTCTGCTCTTGTCACTGAGGTGCAAGCAGCGGCTGCCTAAGCCTGCCCCTCCCCACCGGGCCAGCCAAACTTCAAGTGCCTTCACCCAGTTAGTGCTTGCTAGGCACAGGGAATTGATTTGGGATGGCTCATTGGGTCCTGGCCAGGGGTGTGGCCCAGTACAAGCAAATTCCATGAATCTGCTCTGGGGAGGGAGGGATCAACTGATGTCACTGTCACTCCCAGTTCAGGCTCCTCCTGCCAGATTCCAACATGTCGCCCATTTGGTCTCGCCCTTCGGGGGGCGGGGGGGGGAGGATCTCATTCCCAGCACTGACCGTGGATTAATGGTGGTCTCTTCACCAGCTCTGCTCTCTGTTGGGCTCACCAATCCCTGACTTCAGTGCTGCTGTGCTTCCTGTGAGTGGTGGTGGGAATGAGTTTGGACGGCTCTGCCACTTGGTGGGTCGCTGCGAATGAAAATGCTGTGTCCCATAATTTTTAGCTGTTTCAGTTGTAGTCCCAGTGTATTTGACGAGCTTTTTTATGTTTTAATTTTTTCCTGTGTCAAGAGGATCCATCTCCCTCTGTCTGGGTCTCTCCAGAGTGTTTTATTCTGGCATATAATGTTTATCCTGGGAGGCTTTGTATTTTTTTGCTCACTGATTGCCCATCTTGACTTCCTTCTCTGGTGAACATTTTTGACATATACATTCTGACACTGAAGCCCACCTTGTCCCTAGGAAGAAGTCCCCTGGTTCTCTCCAGGCTTCATGGTTTATTTCAGCAGACTCCAGCTGTGACACTGACTAGAGTGCATCCATGACCACTGTTCTGGGTTTGAGAAGCCCTCAGGCACCTCTCTAATGACACAGTTTTGTAGATTCCAGGGTGGAGCAGGCATAAGGTTTTTTAGTTGGATGAACTTGTGATAGGATATGATGGACAATGTCGGGCATGATGTTTCTTCAGGTCTGTTCCAGCTGTGAGGGGGCTTCATGGAATCCATTTTGTTAAGATCAATGGTTAGTGTATGAACCAGGAGGGTGTACTCACAAGACCTGGTAGTTCTTGATGATACTTAGCTTCACAGTCATGAACACCAACAGCAGGAATCAGAATAGCACAGTTGGCCTGGGATGTGTCTAGAATCACATTTTTAATAATATCTCTGTGTCCTGGGCCATGTGTGATAGTCACATATTTGCTAGTCTCAAATTCCCATGAGGCACGTCAGTGAGAATACCTACTGATGCTGTTTTTAGTTTACTTGAGACTCAGAAATATTTAAAGGGCCCTTTCTCATCTCAGCATCTCCTTCTTAATGTTTTCTGTGACTATAATTATAAGACACTCTTCAAATGTCTTAATAATATTTGTAACAGTGAAAGTTATACTCAGCATGAGTTTTGAAGGCAACATTCAAATCACAGTAGTTTGTTTTGAAAAATACTATGTCAATGTATACTGAAACAAAAGGTTTTTGTTTGTCTTTAGCATTTTGTGCATGGAATGCATTATTTTATTCTTTCATTATATTGGTGGTCAACTGTTTTTGTTTTCTGAATCCAGGCACTGTAAAAAACTGTGTTTACTAGTCATGGTAGGTAAGCAAAGTTACTAACAATGTTCTTTCTTTCACTGAAGCCTTGCCAGCATTTGTTATTATTTGATTTCTGGATGATAAACATTCTTTCTAGAATAAGATAGATGGAATCTTAGTGTGATTTTAATTTGCATTTCTCTAATGGACAGAGATGTTGAACATCTTTTCATGCATTTATTGACCATTTATATTTCTTCTGAGAAGTATCTATTTATTTCAATTTCCCCCTTTTTTTTGGGCCTTTTATTTGGGTAGAGGCCATAACTTTTTGAGCCCTCTGTGTATTCTAAATATTTGTCCTTACTCTGGCATGTAGCCACAAAAATTTTCTCATTCTGTAGGCAGTCTCTTCACTCTTTTAGTAGTTTCCTTTGCTGTGCAGAAGATTTTTAATTTAATGTTTCCATTTGTTGATTCTTGCTATTAATTCTTGTGCAATTGAAATTCTGTTCAGAAAGTCCTACCTACACATGGCTTCAAGAATTTGGTCTATTTTATATTTTTCAGTGGGCTAAGTGTTTCTGTTTTAGTATTTAAACCATTGGTCCATTTTGGGTTATTATTTGACTTGGCAGGTTGATTCATTTCTTAGGCTGACCATGGGAGTTGGGAATCTTCTTCCTTTTGGCAGGCAGATGGCGAATCATCAAGTCTGTGACATCAACAGAAATTTATCTGAGCAGTGTTGTTCTTTGATTGCTGTTTAGTGACCATATAAAGGCAATACTTTGGTTAATTCTTTCTTTGAAGACTCAAATCCAGTGTGGAAAACCTTTTATTTTATAAAAAAGATTTGTGGCACTTTCATAATGGCAAGATTTGCCTTGTTGATTTAGATCAAAATCATTTCCTCCCAACATCATAACCATGTTACTGTTCAGTGATGCAGAAGGTATATAAAGAGTTGGTGAAATATTTTGGTTAATTCAGATTGGGGGAATTATTCAAACGAAAGCATAGCTAAAAGAGGTTGTGCTCTAGAAAACAGCTTATAAAGGAATGGAGAGGTTTTAGTGTACTGGTAAGATGAGGCATTAAGATAAGTATCTAATATAAAATCACATTTTCGTAATTACACTTCTTCATGCCTAATCCACTTTGGAGTTTTACTGCTTTCTCTCTCAGCTTTTAAAGAAAGGAAACAACTTCTTTTAATGTCTAATGAATATTTATGCAGTCCCTTGACAATTAAGGGCTCATTAAAATTCACTTCAGAATAGAAATAAAAACCAAATTAAAGACCAAAAGAGAAAGTAATGCTAAGTAGAAACTCAACTTCCTTTCCTGTTTGTAAATTGTCAAGTCAGAAACACTCTGCAAATGAAGTTTTAAAAATGATTCTAGGAGGTGGTTTGACTATAACAGACATATTTTATTGCTGTTTAATTTTTCATTGATCTTTGACTTGATGAATTCTTTTCCTCTGAAGGTACTTGGAAAGTTTACTTTTGTATCAGTGATTAAGAGATCAAACTTTGGGGTCAGACTTTCACTTTCATGAATTGTAACTCTTCCAGATCTGAGACCTTGAACAAGTTCTTGGTGTTTCAGTCTCTCTAGTGCAAGATGGAAAAGATAATGCTATGTGGCCCACAAATTGTTGAAGGAAGAAACTGAGGTAATGTATGAACAGTCATTGGCACAAAGCCTGGGCACACTGGCTCTGCCTCTTGAGAAGCCCGTTCTCTCAGTTCACACACTTTGGCCCTTGCTGGAGCCATTTGGAAAGGTCTTTGTGTTCCTTTTGCTGAGGTGGTGCAGAGGAATAGTTCTTGACTCCTCTCCTACGATGAGCAACATTTATTTTCCTCCTTCATTCAATTTTCCAGTTTTTTTTCCTAAGACCTAACAGCTGGCCATATTACTACTTTCAGCTACCTTGGACTACAGCACTTCTCTTGGTTCAAGATGATGCATAGAATATAGGGATGTCAAATTCTGTATTCCATCACTTTATAAAGTACATTTCTCTGATGAAAGTGAAATTGCTAAAGTAAATGGTACTTTGAAGGGACAGCAGTTTTACCCTTTTTTGCTACTCCCCCATGTCATCCAGTTGTTTGATAATGGAGATAAAGACACATGGACTTGAGACCAGATAGTGGCCTAGAAAAGTCAAATGCCTGCTCATTATTGTTTTCCATATGAAATAGGAGTATGTGTCATGGTGAAATAACAAAACATCTATCCATATATTTATGAGGTTTTTTCATGAGGCTTACATTTTCAAAAATAAGCACTGATTTGAAAACTAAAATTTTGTAGTTATTTTGATAAATGTATTATCTAAAGAGTATATATCATTTATTTTTAAGCAATTTGCCATATTTTTTACAAAATAGGTCATAAAATTGAATTTTTCTTTGTAAAGTGATGAGTAGCTGTTATTTAACCCAAACCTTATCTTTAAGATATGCCTCATAAATTTAATAATCAGTCATAGTTTCTGCTGGAGGTTTTATTATTTTCACCATTTGCTCTAGTCAGAATCTTTATATACAATGTTGGATCTGTTTCTTGGCAAGTAAACAAAATTTTTCTCCCAGTAACTGTATTCTACTAGAAAATGATGCCATGATTTTCAAGCAACTGATAGTGTGTGCTTTAGTCTTTACATGCATCTGAAGGAACCTTTAGTACCATATGGTATATCTATGTGACATCAGTAAGTTGAATCAATGAATAATTAAAATATATTGTGTTTATTATTTGATGGCTACTGAGTATTTACCTCGTCATAATTGTTTTAATTTACATTTATAGTTCTTACCTATGTCCTTATCTTGAGTTAGAAAAGCTTTAGAGAACATAGCTAGCTATCTTCACATTTTTTGAATAGGTAATCATTTTCATTGGTACAGTGATGTGTATTATGTTAAGGCTTTTGTTTCCTATCTCATTGTTGTCCATACCATCCCTGTTCCATCTGTTCACTACCACAACCCTAAGGTCCGTTCCTTTTCTAGTTGTGGCACTGAGGTCAGAGGATCAGAATTGTAGACTTATGCAGCATGAGAAACAAGAGGAGGAGACCCAATTGCTGAAATGCAAATGTCTGTAATTATAAAACAAGGCTTCATTTTCTGTGTGTGAATGGTAAAGTGTTCAGAAAGCATAAAAAGGAGTTTATAAATTTATATGATTTATAAATTATATCAGAAATGGAAATTTCAGTGAATAAACTTTTCTCTTTTCACTAGTCCAATCTTGCTTTATACTGCTCATTTCATTGTATAGGTAGGAAAATTTCAAGAGGAACTATGGTTTGCTTGGAGGGATGAGCTTATTTTGTGCTCTGCAGAAATCTGTTCAAACTTTATTAGTATTATTCTCTACAATGATCGAATGTTACAGTTAACTTGTCTTTTAGGCCATTATGATAGTGGATATATTTTCAGTTGTAAAAGTACTTTGAAAAGTTATAATATATGTCCCTGATTTAGGAACTATTCCATTCCAGGAAAATTGTTCTCAAATTAGATTCATTTATAAGCTGACACAGTGAGTCTTATATAGTACACCTGTGAAAATTTTAAAACTCAAATGTTAGTAAGTCTGGGATTTACTGTAATTTAGTTTGTTTTTAAAAATATATACTTTAATCAGAAGATAAAAGTTAGATGTTCAATTCCACAATGCCCAAACTCAGTCTAGGAAGAAGCAAATAGAGAAATCATTGTCAGTGAATTTGCCCTAGCCCAGCCAGAGTAAGAAGGGGACAAGAGTTGTGTGACTCACCAGAGATTGAGGTAAACTGATATAAGAACACAGAAGATGGCCACACTAAATCAGCCTAATATTTGGAATTTAGACACTGGAAAATAACAGTTTGGAAGAGAAAAGGAGGAAAGTGGATCCTTGGGACTCAAGAAAGATATAAAGGGAAAATTGGAGTCTACAGGAAAATCGAGTTAGACCACAACACAGAAAAAGGATGGGACAGTCCACACTTTCTCCCTGGCTTCTGGCTTGTGGTGTGAGAAAAAAAGATTAAATCTCCCCAAATAGTGAGAAACACGCAGGTGGAACAAAGCAGTAAATTATGTGTCCTGTAACAGCTCTGAGTGACTCCAGTCCATGTGTCTGCCATGTCCCCGGGGGAGGTTGCCTGGTTGGATACCATTCTAGGGAAGGACCAACTGAACTTGGGACTGAGAGCAGCTGCAGGTTGATTTCACTTCCAGTGTTAAACTCCCATACTGACCTGTGTGAGAGATATACACGGGAGATGTGCATGGTCCAGGAGCCATGGTTAGGCCAGAAGGACACACCCAGAATGTTATAAGCTAAGTAACTCAGGCCCCACCTCAAAGACTAGAGGCCAATCTCAGCCTGAATTTCTGTGGATTTGAAAGAAAAAAGCCAGCACACCATCCTAATCCTACTGCTGACTGGCTGAGATTATCCAGCTTGAATCTGGGATCTGACTGATCAGAAGAGACAAAAAGGATCACTCCATGTTAAAGGAACAATCCAAGAGAAAGCAATAGCAATCATAAATATATATACACCAAATACCAGCACACCCAACTATATAAAACAAACACTAGTGGATGACCAATCAGATAAGCACTAATAAAATTGTAACAGGGACCTCAGTATCCCACTTTTACAAATAGATCAGCTAGACAAAAAATCAGCAATGACATACCAGAGCCGAAGCAAACCTTTGAATAAGTGGACTTAGATGTCTATTGACTGTTCCACCCCACAACAACAGAATACATGTTTTTCTTAGCACACAGAACCTTCTCCAAAATAGACTGTACTCTAGCTCATAGAACATGCTTAAGTAAATGCAAAGGAACTGAAATTATCCCGGTCATATTATCAAATCATAGTGTGATGAAATTTCAAATACATTCCAAAATAAACCACAAGAACTGCATAAACATATGGAAATTAAATAATACACTTCTGAACAACCAGTGGGCCACAGAAGAAATTAAAGAAGAAATTAAACATTTTCTATAATTAAAAAATAAGCTGAGATGACATATCAGATCTTATGGGATGCAATGAAAACAGTCCTTTGAGGGAAATTTATAGCAGTGAATTCCTGCATTAGAGAAACGAAGCAAGGTCAAATAATATAGTATTGAACCTCAAGATTCTAGAAAAAGAAGAACAAGTTGAGCCCAAACCTCATACAAGGAAAAACATTATAAAGATCAGAGCAAAAGTAAATGGCAGTTGAGAATAAGAAAACAATACAAAGAATCAGTGAGTTGAAGAGTTGTTTCTTTGAAAGATTAAATAAAATAGACAAATTCTTATCCAACCTTATGAAAAAGAAAGAAAAGACCCAAATCCATGCAAATAGGAATGCAAAGGGTAAAATCACAGTGGATCCTGCAGAAATCAAGAAGATCATCATTACTCACATTTGGAAACTATACTAATAAAATAAAAAACTCAGACATGGGCAGATTCCTAGATACAAACAAATTACCAAAAATGACTCAAGAAGATATAAATACTCTAAGGCTGGGCATGGTGGAACACATCTGTAATCCCAGTACTTGGGAGACAGGGAGGAGGGTTGCTGTGAGTTCAAGGCCAGGTTGAACTTCATAGTGAAATTCTGTCTCAAAAAACACAAAACAACAGCAACAAAAACAAATCCAATATCAAAGAAATTGAAGGAAAAAAATACCAACAAAAGCTCATGTCCTGATGGATTGACTGCTGACTTGTACAAGAACATCAAAGAAGATCTAATACCACTACTCTTCAAACTTGTTAAGAAAATTGAAAGAGAAACAGTATTCCCAAAGTCACTTCTGAAAGCAAGCGTTACCCAGATATCAAAATGAGAGAAAGCTCCAACCAAAAAATAAAACTACAGGTTCATCATCAGAATATACATGAAAAAATTCTCCATAAGATACTGGAAAACACAATGCAAGAACTCATCAAGAAGGTTATACTCCATGACCAACTAGGATTCTTCCCAGAGATGCAGAGGTCATTCAACATAATGCAAATCAATAAATGTAATATACCACATTAACAGAACTGGGAGGAAAAACAACCCCATGATCATCTCAGTATTTGTAGAAGAAAAAAAAATTGATAAAGTGTAATACCCATTCATGATAAAAACTGTCCAGAAAATTGGAATAAATAGATGATCTTTACCTCAACCTGATAGAAGCCATCAACTACAAGTTAACTGCCAACATCATACTATAAAGACCAAAAACTAAAGCTTTCACTCTAAAATCAGGAACAAGACAAGGATGCCCACTATCACCACTTCTCTTTAATATAGTTCTGAAAATATTACCTAGAAAAATTAGACAAGAGAAAGAAAAAAGGAATAAGGAGAGGAAAGGAATAAGTTAAAATATCATTATTTGTGGATGATATGCTACTCCACATAGACTCCAAAAATTCTACCACAAGGCTCCTCGAATAACCAAATTCAGTAATGTATGAGGCTACTAAGTCAACGTATTGAACTAAATTGCTGCCTTGTACACAAAATGAATGCTTGTACAGAACTCACTGAAAGAAAAATCAGGGAAACAACATCTTTCACAATGATGTCAAGGAAAATGTAATACTTAGAAATCAGTTTAACAAAGGAAGTGAAAGACCTTTACTTTGAAAAGTACAGTACTCTAAAAAAGGAGATCAAAGAAAATATTAGAAAATGGAAAAACATCTTCTGTTCTTGGATAAGCAGAGCTAGTGTAGTGAAAATGGCCATACTCCTCAAACTGTTACACAAATTTAGTATAATCTTAATCAAAATAGCTATAGTATTCCTCACAGAAAAATATAAAACAATCCTAAAATTTATATGGAACCAGAAGAGACCCAGAATAACAAAAGTAATTCTGAGCAGCAAGAACAAGGCAGGAGTATGACAAACCCAGATGTAATATTGTACTATAATGCTAATGTGCTGGCAAAGAAACAGACCCAAAATTCAGTAGCATAGAATAGAAAATGCAGAAACAACTCCAAGCATAAGTCATTGACAAAGGAGTCTGGGACCTTCACTGGAGAAAAGATAGCATCTTTTGGTTTTTTTAGTTTTTTGAGACAGAGTCTTGCTGTGTAGCCCAGACTGCCCTTGAATTCACTGTATAGCGTAGGTTAGCCTCAGACTTGCAGCAATCTTCCTGCATTTGCATGTGCCATCATGACCGACCCCAAAGATAGCCTCCTTAATAAAAAAAAAAAGAATGATGCTGGGAAAACTGCCAAAGATTGAATCTAAAACTGTATCTTTCACTATGCACTAAACTGAAATTGAAATAGTCGTACATCTAAATGTTAAAACAGAAACACATAATCTGCTGGAAGATAGAATAGGTAAAACTTATAGGAAGAGGTATAAATAAAGAATTCAGGAACAACACCCCAACTGCACAGGAAATATTACAAAGAATCAACAACTGGTATCACATCAAATTAAAAAGATTTTGTACAGAAAAAAAATACCAACAGAATAAAGAGACAACTCACAGAGTAAGAAAAATTGTTACCATCTAGCTATTCCTCAAACACAGGACTAATATTTAGAATATTTTCTTAGTTACCTTTCTTATGGCTGCAACAAAATACCCAACATTAAAAGGTAAAAGAGGAAAGGTTTATGTAGCTCAGTTTGTAGAGGGGTCAATCGGTCCATAGTTGATGGTTCCAAGGCAGAAGGGCATTGCAGAGGAGAAACAGTTAATGCTAGCAGAAGTCAGCAATACAGGAAAGCAGTAAAGTAAGGTGGAAGCAAGCAGCATGAGGCCCTCTTTCTGTTCCTTCTATGCTATGCAGTTTACATGCCCTTAGGGTGGCTGGCTAGCCCTCACATCCAGGGTGGACCTTCACATTACCCACACTCAGAGGTGTATCCTAAACCAATCAATGGACTAATTTAGTAACCACACATCCTTAATCCCAGTATCACACACTGTTGATCAAGCCATCTCTAAAAAAGCCCCATCTATGACTTCATGAAGCCTTCACAGGGGATGTCTAGATACAAACCGTAACAAACATATAAGAACTCAGAAAACTCAGCACCCCCCTCAGATTTAAAGACCCACTCCCAAAATGAGCTTCTGAAATGAATAGACACTTCTAAGATGAAGAAGTACAAGCAGCAAATAAATGAAAAAATGTTCAACGTCACTGATTTAATATTGGAATCCCGAATAATAAGTTCAGTCATGCAAGTATTGTAGTCTTTTTTCTAATTTTCCTCACAATCCATAAAGTTATATTTGTAATCCCATTGAGACGTCATTGGAATCCTAGCAAGTTAATTCCAATCTACCATCACCAAAGCAACCCACAGCGAGAGTAAAAACACCAAGACATATTCCAGGTTAAGGGCAGCCAAGGGGTCCTCCATCCAATCCTTGTGAGGACATGTGGACAAAGGCCCTGATCCTAGGCCTCTCCCAGAATTTATTATCTTGTGAAGAAGGGGGGTGGTTCAGGGATGAGTGACAGTGAGGATGGGGGGTATTACATGAATAATTTGAGCTGGCTGGCCAGGTGCAAGATTGGCATCTCTATAGATTGCAAACATAAAAAGATATGTGGAAAGATCAATTTACACGATCTAATTTAGGTAACACTGGAATTGTTTTAGGGGGCTATTGCTTTGTTTCTGAAATGCAAACTCTTGTGCCCTGGGGAGTCATAGTCTCTATCTTGAGGCTCATACCCAGTTGACATTCCTGGAGCTATTTGCTCTAACATCTCCATGCTCCATCCTGTACATATGTATTGTACAGAGAACATTATGTGAGGAAACTGTTGGCTATAGGACTGCCTGTTGGCTATAGAAATTGCCTATTAGCACCTCAACTACCCTTATTTGCAATGCTTAGAGCCAATTGAAGAGAGAAGGAAATCTCCTAGCCATATTTTTACATATCAGTATAAGGAAATGAGTCTCCAAATAATCAAAGTCACAGTAATTGTTTTGGATTCAAAAGAAATCACTGGAGTTGTCTCCCACAATTTGAGAAATGCAAATTAAAACAACACTGATATCTTACTCCAGAAAGAATAGCTATCATCAGGAAATCAACCAATAACAAATACTGGAGGGGCTGTGGAGAAAAAGGAACACTTTTCTACTGCTGGTGGAAGTAATAACTGGTGCAACCACTGTGGAAATCAGTATGGAGATTCCTCAAAAAACTAAAGCTAGAGATTCCATTTGACCCAGCTATGCTTATTCTGAGTATCTTCACCAGAGTTAAATGCATCATTCCACAGTGCTACATGCTTACAAGTTTATAGAAGCACAATTTATAATAGCTAAATGTTGAACAACCTGTATGCCCATCAACAGAATGGAAAAAGAAAATGTAGTATTTATGTACAATGGGAGCATTATTCTGCCATAAAGGATAAATTTCAGTGATTTTTAGGTAAATGGACCATAATGTTATATGAAGTAAATCAGACACAAATTTTTAAAAATGTATACTTTAAAACTAATATATATTTTTTAAATTACAAAGTTTAAAATCAAAATTCAGTACATATGTGAGCCAGTTACCTCAAAGTGTAAATCTTTGGTCACAGATTGAAGCTGATAAGAATATATAAGTTATTTTTATTCATAAGGACAAGCTCTCCTAAATGCTAGTCTAAGCATTTTACATAGATATATTAGTACTGCTTATACTCTGTTTACCCTTGTCTTCGAAATTTTTGGAAGTAAATTGTCTGAGGACCTATAGCTAATGCAAATTAAACAACTGGGTAACTAATGTAAATAAGCAGCTTTCTATAAGAGAAAAACAAATTGTTAGGTCAGAGAATATATAATACAATAAATATAACGTATGTTTGCAATTAGTAAAGTATATGACATGGTAACATTTTGTGGAAACATTAAACAGCAAGCATATACTTCAGGTCAGGAAATGTAAGATAGTAAAGAACAGGAAGGGTGTTGTAGCCTGAAAGAATACTATGAGCAAAGAATTGAGAATATGAAAAACATGATGTGTATACTATGAGCTGTGGACGTGAGCAAACAATGCTAGGAGATGAAGCTGGTCCAGTAGACTGGGTCAGTTGATGAAGAACCTTACAAGCCTTCCTAAGATCCTCATAACCATTTAAGATTCTCGTTTCTTTGCCTTTTTGGTTTTGCAAGCATGTAAATGTGTGTTATTTTTTAAAAGCAGCAATGCAAATAATGGATTATGGAAGTAGGTAGAGGATCAGAGAGTACCATGGTAGCACAGATGAGGGAATAGAAAAGTAGAGATAAAGGGAATAGAAAAGTAGAGCTCAGGCCAGTGGCTTTTATTTTTTCATATGGGAGCATGAAATACTTAGGAAAACCTTTCCTTGCTACTGGACAAACAGAACTCAAATCTTCATATAGCTTCTGATCATGATGACATCATCATCATCATCATTGTTGTCCTCTTCATTCTCCTTTTCATCTTGGTGCTCTTCTGCCTCTTGCTCCTCTTCTTTCTTCTTCCTTCCCCTGCCCCTTCTGTCAAAAGAAAAAAAAAAAAGAGTCAAGTGGAATAGTGAGACTCTCAGCTCAACCTTAAAACCTGATACATGAGCCTCAGTTATTATTGAAAGTGGGAGTATTTCTGGTTATTTTGTCAAAGGTGAATTATATGAAAACATGAAAGCTTTTAGGGCCAGTATCACCTGTGGTAGGTACTCAGTAAAAACTATTTTCCTTCTTTTCTTATGTTATTTCAGGAATAATAATTTCCTCAAATGAAGCATATGAAGCACATTAGAGTAGCTTATATACTGGGGAGTTGGTTGACAAACTTTTTTCTACATGTAGTTTTTTTTTTGTTGTTATTGTTTGTTTGTTTCATTTGTTTGTTTGTTTTGACATTGGGGCTCCAACTCATGACCTTGTCTTTGCCAGGCAGGTGCTGTGCCACTGAGTTCTATCCCAGGCCCTCTACATGTAGTTTTCAGATTGTCTACATGAATTTTAAAGAATATTCATATTATGACACACACTCTTCTTCATTCTTCACCTACTAAAAATAAGAAATTAAGTATCCAGTTATATGATGATAAATCAGTGAAAAAGCTAAGTTAATTCAGTATTGGTCAATTTTAAAACCTGTTTTGAAGATATTAAAAGATCTGTGAATAATTTCTGAATCATATATATATCTATAGATATATAGATATACACATACATATAAATGTTACCTTGTAAAATATAAGATGTTATGCAAATGTAAACTATTATTAAGAATATTAGCGAAAAGTAATGGGACACAAAATCAACATTTAAAAATCAATAGCTTTTCTGTAGACCAGTAATCAACTAACTGAGAAAGAAATCAGAAAAGCAGTTCATTTTGCAGCAGCTTCAAAACAAAACCAAGGGATCAACCTAACCAAGGAAATGAAAGACCTGTGTGTATAATGTAAATTACAGAACACTAAAGAAAACAATTAGAAAAGACACTTGAAGATGGAAAGATCATGCATGTTCATTGATTGGGTAAATTAAGTGTTTATATGGTAATATCACCAGAACCGGTCTACAGATCCAATGCAATTTCTGTCATAATTCCAATGACATTCTTTGTGGAAGAATAGAAAACAGTTGGAGAATTCATTTGGAAACATAAAAGACCCAGAATGGCCAAAGCTATCGTAAGGAAAAAAGACAAAAGCATCACAATGCTTAATTTCAAGTTATAGTACAAAGCCATAGTAATAAAACAAAACATAACAGTTCTGGCACAAAAACAGAACAACAGAATTTATTAGAGAATACAGAAACAAACACACACCTATGGTGATCTGATTTTCAACAAAGGAACTGAAAACACATGTTAGAGAAGACAGCTTTGTTAACAGATGCTGCTGGGCAGTCTGGATATACATATGTGAATTTTGAAACTTTTCTAAACCTGTGCAAAATTCAAAATGACTTGAAGACCAAGCATAGAACCTAAAACTTTGAAACTACTAGGAGAACATACAGAAGAGTGTTTGAAGGCATCATTACAGGCAAAAACTTCCTGCTTCCAATTGGAAGCACACAGGAAATAATCACAACAGTCAATAAATGGGATTATATAAAATTTAAAAGTTTCTGTACAACAGAGGAAACAACAGAGACAACAGACTGCGTACAGAATGGGTTAACTATTTTGCTGGCTATTCTCAGAAGACTAATATCCAAGATATACAAAAAACTCAAAAAAAAAAGAAACCCAAAAAATCAAGTAGCCCATTTAATAAATGGGTAAATGAATTGAACAGAAATTTTTACAAAAAAAGGGTATAAATGGCCAATAAATGCATGAAAAATTTTTCAACATCTTTAGCCATTAGGAATTAAAAGTGAAAAATATGTCGAATGTCATCAAAAAACAAAAAAATCAAACACTGGAGAGACTGTGGAGCTCTTTTTTAGCCTTCGTGGAAGTGCAAATTAATATCTTACGGAAATCAGTATAAGGGTTTCTACAATTTGAGCTACCATTTGATCCTAGTATACTACTCTTGGTGTATACCCAAAGGAATTAAAGCCAGCAAACTACAGAGATACATGCATGTGTATTCATGCTTATTGTACCGTAATTCACAAAAACTAAGATATGGACCCAACCTAGGTGGCCATCAACAGCTGAAAGGCAAAAATAGTGGTGTGTGTGTGTGTACATGTGTAAAGAATTTAGCTGTAAAGAGTGAAATTACATCACTGATAGAAAAATGGGTGGACTTGACATCATTATGATAAGCAAAATAAGCCAGATTCATAAAAACAAATATCACATACTTTACCTAGTATGTAAAATCTAAGCAAGATACTAAAATAGGAGGGGCACTCTTATTCCACAAGAAAGGAATAACTGGGAGGAGGACAAGGGTATGAGAAAGAGTAATACAGGTGGATATGATAAAAATACATATGCATTGAAAAAACTCAATATTTTGGTAAAACATCAATAAGATACATTTTTAAAAGAGTACTTGTTTTTTGGTTCCCTGCCCATTTGGAAAAGCTATATTTTCATTTTTTCCTTCAGTTATTTTTTTTTATTTTTTCTCCATTCCTTTCCTTCATCCTCCATCCCTTGTTCCCTTTTTCTTTGAAAGAGATCTACTTACTTTCTGTTTATCTATTTTGTTTTGTTCTTTATGCGTTTTTTTATTTTTTCATGTAAGAGAAACCATGTAGTATTAAAGTTCATGTATATTATTTCATTTAATATTAAAAAGTGCATCTAGTGGTTAGTAATAACTTGTAAGATGAACTGAATATGGCACACAAGGAGTGCAATTTTTAAGAGGCATTTTTGGGAACTACCTAAAGTCAGAGTTGATGTGACATGGTAACAGACCCTAAATACCAGTAAGGAATGTTGGTACACTTCATGGGATACATAATGTCATGGTTTATGTCAGTGGCCCCCAAGCCTCATGCAATTATGCATTTGTGATTGGTTCATTGTCTAGCACTTGGATTGCTGGTGTGAGTACTACAACCAACTAGGGGTGGAGCCAGGATATGATGTAACAGTAGGAAGATGTGTCTCTCTCTTGCCAGTTTACGCCTTGCTGTTTGCAGCCGCCATGAATTGCGGCCCCGCCGTGCCACCCTGCCTTGGAGCCAACTAAGTATGGACTGAAACCTCCGAGAACTGTAAGAGATAAACCTTTCCTTCCCAACTTTGGGCATCAGGTATTTTGATGAGTAAAAAATAAGACACAATGTTTATGGTATTGGTTTCTTTGAATAATTTCAGTTTCATTTACCAGTACTGACAGGAGCTGTGGGCATAGAACTCCATAATTTTACTTACAACTAGTAAAATTATAAAACACAGGGGAAAGTGACTAAAATTTATTAGGAGTTGGAAAAATGTATTATGTATGTATCAGCACCAGTGATAGATGCCAGGAAACAATTTATCACACTCTAAAAAAAAGTCTTATATATACATTGTTTTTAAAAAAAATTTGTTCTGGACTCTGGTAGTGGCTTTGTACCATACAAAGTTGCTCAACATCTTTACTGACAAGTTTTAAACCATAGATTTCAAATAAATGAACGAACATATATGTGTATGTTCTTTATGTCAGGCAGCAGTCCCTGTGCAACATGCTTTATATAGTATTTCATCTCATCTTAGCAACAGTTCTGTGAGTAGATATTATTACCCATATTTTTGTAATGGGTAAATCGAGGTCTAAAGAAATGAATGAATTTACATAAAAGTATATAGCTAATTAATCGAGTGGCACATAATGTCCAGCTTTTTTCTCCCTGCTCCCTGGGCTACATTAGCTCTAGATGATGTGTTCAGAGTCATCTCTTACCCGCGCTCCAGTGTTCGATCCTTCATTACCTTGATTCAGTGTAGGTAGTCCTTCAGTGGTCAGACCTAGGAAGGATGCAGAACAAACAGAAAATTTGACATCGGACGATTTATAATGCAAATAAGAGCTATCAAATAAAGACCAAAAATCAAGTAAGACTTGTCAGTACTACACTGAGAGACTTTGTCTTTCTTAATTGTTGTTTTGAGAATGTAAAATTTCAAAATATGTTTATTTTATTGTCATATTAATGGATCATTTCTGTATGTCTCAAGCCTTTCCTAAGTGGCACAACCTCAGTGGTACTAGAGTATACAAGGTTCTGTAGCTTAATTATGCCATTTAAAGATTGATCAAAAGTATTAAATAATATATTTACATTAATAATTTCTTTCACATATATTTGCCACGTCAAAATTTTTTAAAATTACCTAGTGTGGAAAGCTCTATTTTGATTGCAAGAGATTCAAAATTATATGTATTTTCTACTATTCAATATTCTCTTCCCTCTATAGTTAAAATTTCTCCCCTTTCCATTATAGTTAAAATTCCCCAGTGTACCTTAAAAGAAATACACAGTACATCAAAAAATGTATATATCAGGAAAAGAAAAACTTGTATAAATTATATCATGAGATTAATACAAGTTCCCTTTGGCCTCTACAGCTACAAGAGGTGCTCAGAATGGTGGTCATTAGCTTGCAGGTATTTATTAGTACGGTGAACTGAAGCATGTATACATTGTTTTGGAGGGCTCTCTCTATACGTGTGTGTGTGTGTGTGTGTGTGTGTGTGTGTATCTGATGACTGATTGTCATCTTATGTTTCAGTTCTCAAAATTTGATTCATAAACAAATCATGTTATCAACACTTGCAGTGTTGGTACAAAGCAATAGCGGGGGACCTTTTGCACAAATCAAGGCAAAGTTCTACATTGTATTCTTGCTCTTCACTACCAAGCACTGACTGCGACAGAAGATGGGAAAACTCACAAAAGGAAGCATCATTTCAGAAGCAGTAGATATTAACTTTTTTTTTTTTGTCTTTTTGAGACAGGGTCTTGCCGTGCATTTCAGGCTGGGCTTGAGCTCACTTTGTAGCCCAGGCTGGTCTTAAACTCACAACGATCCTCCTGCCTCACCTCCCGAGTGCTGGGATTACAGGCGTGAGCCACCACGCCTGGCTAGATATTAACTTTATTAAATCTCAACCACTGAATAAAATCTTTTAAATATTATCTGGTTAAATAATGAGGTATACATAATAAAATTCCTTGGCATACTGAAGATTCATGGTTGATTTGAGATTTATTTCACAAAAAGAAACTAGAGTGAATGACAAACTATGGTATTCACTTTTTTTGAGGGGGGTACTGGGTATCAAACTCATGACCTAGTGCTTGTCAGACAGGCACTTGTGCCACTGAACTAAACTCCAGCTAGTATTTACTCTTAAGAATTCATAGAAGATTCTCAAAATGAATGGAGTGAGTTGGTTGCTTCAGGGAAAACCACTGACAATGCTACTAAGACTCAGACACTGAAGCACACATTAGAATTTTGAGGTGCATTTACCCACGCGAATAATCTTTGTAACTCAGTGCACTAAAAGGAAAATAATTTTTTTCTAAATGACCAGGCCTGTTGTTTAATACTCATGCAAGGGTGAAGGATCTGTTCAAACAGCATGATAGGCAGAAGGTTTGAATTTGTCAGAATAATTTTATTGATTGGGTTTCAGATGCTACATTATAAGTAACTTCTAAGAGATTCTCATTTGTGCAATGTTAGTATAGTAGCAAAGACTAACAAGTATTATGTGAAAACAATCTATTAAATGTCCTGCTCTCCAGCCACATGGCTGTGGAAGTCTGTACATGCTCTGCGTGACAGTCAGAATGACATATATGACAGAATGTGTGCTACTAGTTTTTGATAGTACAGTAAGATACAGTGGATTTACTATTTTTAAGTAGATCATATTTTAAAACTATTCAGTTTTAAGTTTGGCATGGTCACTACAACAGAAGATAGATAAATGATTACATCTCATTTAATCTTTCCCAAAATGTCATGAAATGTAAGTATTGTTGCCTTGAATTGTTTGAGAGGAAAGGAAATTAAAAATTTGCATCAAGTCACACGTTTTATAAATAGTAAAACTGAGTTTGGGTGCTGGGGATTGAACACAATGCATCACATGACTAATATAATGATCAGTCTCTTCTTTCTATGGAGTTGGGAAATGTGTGTATTTTTGGCAAAGTAGAAATTATGTAGAATCAATTACTTGAAATGCAGGCATGATTCGATAATTTGTATTTCAATTTTCTCATTTTGCTGATAAAATATATTTCAGGCTACACAAACATAACAGCGTGATTACTAACTTTAAACCTGGCAGGTTTTTTCCTGTGTTGAGAAATGTTGTCTAATTGTATAATCAAGCCTGGTCTGGAATGTTGGATCCTCCTGCCTCACCTTTCCAAGCTCTGGGATGACAGGTATGCAGCAACATGAGCAGCAAAACCTGGCAGTGTTTTTAACATAATTGTTAAAAGGGAACTCTTTAGTCTTCTGCTATTCCTTTTGGCTTAGCCAAACTAAAAGCACTCAAGCAGCTTTGTCAAGAACCCTTCTTACTCATCTCATGCAGATGCTAATGAAAACAAAAACACAAAGAGGGCTGAAAAATTGTGATAAATAACCATGGCCCCTCTGTGGCTACTTGCTGGCTTTTAACTGCTTCCGTTTAGAATTTTTTAAAGCCTTAGAAATGCAGTAATTGTTAGAAATTTAGCTAAAGTGATTGGGGGACAATTGGTGTTGCAATTGAAAAGCAGCTGGAACCCAAACTGCTCGGGGGGAAAAAGGTGCCCATGAGGCAGGGTCAGACCTGGGTCTCCTCAGGGGCTAATTTCAGGTGTGGCGCTGTGCTCTTGAGGCTGTAGAAATGGTGTGTGTGGAAGCCCCAAGGTGCTGATGGAGAATGGGATTCAGGTTTCAGTTCACCACTTCATGATATTTATCCATTCTTTTTGGGTTTCTTCATAATTGCTTCCCAATTTACTAGTGTTAAGTAGAATTTAAGACTGGTTGAGTTAAAATTCTGAGTCAAAGTAAAATACAACATTTATGGAATACATTCTGAGTGTACAATAAGCTCAAGGAAAATGTGGATTATTTCAAGGCTACGTTAATATGTTAATTCACAGCTGCTGCTTGCTTTGGGCTGTGTGTCATGCCAGTTTTCACTCCACTGGTATAATGTAGTCTCCTTTTTGAGTCCATTCAAATTCCTTTCTCAGTAAACTCCTTAATGTGGACTCTCAAGTTTAAGGATTTCAGAGGGTGCATAATGTTCCCTAGATCTGTAAATGTAGGCACTGGCTTTAAAATTTGCTTGAAATTAGATGGACAAAATCAAGACAATCAGGAAATTCAAATATGTGTCTGCATTTAATGTATAAAGGTATATATATATATATATATATATATATATGTATGTTTATGTTTGTTCTGCATGTTAACATGATCACCTGTGTGAATAATTTCCTGTCTTCAGCCAGGCAGTTTGGATTTTATTCCTGCTGTTAATGGCTAGTTAAGATCTTCAACAATGTGGAAAGGGCCTTTTGTCGAATTCTTTATTATGAAGGGTAGAGTTGGCAGTAGCCATAGGTATAACATGTTAGGGTATTTCTGAACTACTTTGAAGTTGTCTGAATAGTCAATATGCTCTGCACCTTATTCCTACATTCAGAAACACCCACTGTCACTCTTCTTTCCTCACCTGGAGAATGTGGTCCCTGGAAAAGCAGTCACTGTGTGGCACTGCTGTGTTATGGTGTGGATGCAGGATTATTTTCTTGCAGCAAGTTTCTAATCATGACGGGGTTATTCATCCGAGTCTTTTCTAGAGATCTCATGAATTCACTCAGTATTTACCTAACAGCCATATCCTGATAACCTGTGTTTACTGCCTCAGCCTTATCTGATAAGTCTTCACTGTGCTGCTTTCCCAAACAAGCCACTCTAGAGGATTCCAAGTTAGTAACATAGCTAGGGCTTAGAAATCGTAATTCCTCCACCTGTTTGGAGTCTGGTTATCCTGTTACACGTGTGATTTGGCCTATTGTAAGAGTCGGTGCTTGGTTACATGTTTGGTATATAAGTTATTACATTTTGTATGAAGGCACAAGCATAAGCTTCTCGGGTTTCCTTTCAGGGCTCTCCTGCTTTTTCTTCCAAATGCACTCATTTTATTTGTCTTAAAGTACTTCTTCAGCTGAGCTGCTCTGGGCTCTTTGATCATAACCCAGGAAGGGCTATGTGAGGCACACTGCCCTCTGTGAAGGGCTGGCGGCCCTGGGTTTGCGAGCAGGGGTGGAATCCTGCAGACAGGTGGTGGCAGCTCCCTGGAGACAGCGGGCAGCAGGAAAGAGGCCACAGGCGGGAGCTGGTGGAGGTGGAGGGACTGAGGAGGAGCAATTCACACCTGGCATTCCCTTGTTTCTGGTGGGAGTGGGAGTGGGAGGGGACACAGAGCTGTCAGAGCCTTGAAAATATGTTAGTTTTGGAGAAACGACTGCCTTCTAGGTTGGGAGACAAGAAAGGAAGACAAAGGGCCTCCAGTGTCAGAGCCACTCCTTGGCGCTTTGGTTTCTCAGCCCACTGGGGGTATCAGGAAGACTTGTGGGTTTGTTGCTTCTAAGGGCAAAAGGAAAGCTGAGAAAAGAGGTGTGTGTAGACAGGAAATGCTGAGCACTGCACTGGCCATTCTGACTGTGGGACAGACATCACAGTGCCCAGAACATCTCCCTGTGCCCAGGCTTCAGCCATGAGTTCAGGACCTGGATGATAGATTTACAAAAAGAAAAATGAAAATATTCCAAATTTTAGCTTTTTAATCACTAAAAGCTAAAACTGCTGGAGGGTTTGTCCGACAATAAGACATTTTTGAGGTTTGGAAAATACTGGGAACATTTGGCAAGAAGAAAGACTTTGTGGGAATGATTTGTTGCTTGTGGGTGTCCACTCTGGACATATGTGTGTGTGTGTGTAAATACAAAGTCTTGTCAATAAGTGTTAATATTATTGATAATGAATTTTAAAAGCTTGAACAGATGTGGTTATTGTAAATAATGAGAAATCTATGACTGATAGGACCCAACTGAAAGGCAGACTTTTTTTAGCCTTCACTGAGAACCCAGTCATTAATGGCAAGGACTCCTTTCTTCCTGTTACTGTTTCTTAAATTGAAAACATGTCACGCTTACTTTGCTGTTTGTGTTTAGTAGAGACATTAAATGACTAATACGGAGTGAATTTTTGCTAGTTTTTTGTTTTACATACTGGTATTTCCATCTTTGAAAGTGCTCTGCCATCTTTTCATGCCAGGACTGTTAACACCAGCTGTCAAAATATATAATACTTTCTTCAAGATCATTGGCCATTAATGTGAACCAGTTATTTTCCATTACTTTTTACTGATAAATGGATGTTTTTTTCTCTGGTGGGTTACCATAGTTTGGATGATATGTCAAAAACTTACATGTATTGATATTGAATATTTTATAGTTCAACTTGTCAGTGAAATAGAACAGAAGAGATGATATTGGAGAAAACATTAAAGGTTTCCTAAGAGGTAGCAGTGAATTTGATGTTATTAGCAGAAATGCTTTTGAACAATACTACTAAGTAATAGATCTAATGAGATTTGGGATGTTTTTAAAAATTAGTCAGCATTAGTATAATATTCCTTCAGGGAGCATTTGTAATGCCCACAAGAATGTGTTGGTAAAGGGATCAGATTCCAGGCAAACCTGCAGGTACTTTTCAATAGTTGACATAACACACACCTGTGTATTCTGTTCTCTGACCTCAGAATTGTTTTGAAAAGCTTCTGACATATGGAAATGTGCAAAAGAGCAGAATTTTTGTTTTTTGACAAGTAGGAAAAATAAGTTCTTACTGAAATGTTTTACCTATATATGGTACTTGCAGTAAGGGCTGTAGGTTATCTTATATACTCCTTATCACTTGTGGAATAAAAGAAACCTAAGGTAGATTACATTTACTTGTACAGTGTTTTCCTTAAAGTATTTTAACATGCTGAATATATTAACATATATATACCAGTTCATGAGCTTAATTTTTCCATGATTTTGAAAAAGAAGGCTGCATTCGTGTTTATGTGGAAAAGGTGGCCGCAGTTGTGTTTTGTGTGGAAAAGGTGGCCCATTGTAGAGTTTGCAAACAAAAACAAAATTTTCCAGATGTTTTTGTTTGCAAACCAAATTGTTCCCAAATAAAACTATTTGTGAACTGAGCTACCACTGTGTGTGTACGTGTGTATGTATGTGTGTATATTGTTTTATTTTTTACGGTAAAGTATAAAATAATCCTCATGGGTTCGTTCTTGATGAAATCATTTAGAAATTTTCTCTCATAGTAATGAAACTTGTGTGTAGAAATAGTGGTGATAAATAAAGCCAACCGAACTTGATGTTTACATTTTATATAGAGATAGGTAAAATTCTCCTTTATAAAATATAATTGTTCAGTACGGGATTATCATAAATGTGGTCACTTAAGAAAAAGTGTCAAGTTTTGATACTGCTTTCAATCAAAATACTCTGTGATAACTTTGATAAAAGAATCAATTGGCCTGTAATATGTTATAACTTATATTTTATATTTATATCAAAATATATAATATACATCATATATAATATATATTTTATATTTGTAAAAGAATATTCTTTTTTAAAAAGAATATTCAGTGTTTGTGTATTTTAGATCTGTGACATCCCAAATTGATTTTCATCAAATGTACAGGTTTTTCTTTTCAAAATTAAGCTTTATTTAATTTGTCATTGGCACTTTATTTCTTGCAATCTATTTAATTGAATAGTTTCTACTGTTTATTTTAAAATGCAGATAAATGGCTCTCAGCACACTGTTTATAGTTGCATGGCTCCCTTAGTGAGTCAGCATTATCAGCTGTGGTCTTCATGTTATAACTAATGATCTCTCTGCTTATATTTTCCTGTTGGTGGGAAACACTGAACTGTGCAGGGGCAAGAACCTATCTAGCTGGTGGGAGTGGGTGGTTTAGGATGGCCCCTGTTGGCCAAAGCTTTGTCCTTACTGGTGTGAAATGGGAAGAGGTATATGTCCCTGACTATGATTTTGCCATATGCAAAAGCTGTCACAAAGTGCTGTGTGCTAAGACATTGGAGTGAAGAATTTGTAGGAAGTAACTATTAGAGATTTGCTTTATTCCACATTATCTATAATACTTAGCACAATTTTAATACTTTTGGAACCTTTTGACTTGATGACATAGAATGGGAGTCACTGGGAAATTTTCACATTACTGCCAAATAGCTACTGTGGATTTAATGATGTTAGTAAATTTTTTTAATCCCTCAAGTAGGACAGAAAGAAAATAACTTCAAATGATAACTAATCATTTACTATAAGTGAGTTATTCATCTCCAAAGGTCATCATGTTCTTCCACTAGAGAAAACAAGACAGTGTCACTATGAGAGTTCTCTTTTAGTGGGAACCAAGGGGCTTGGGCCATAGTACTTAAAACTGACAAATTTGACCAATACCTTATTATTGTGCTGGATTTTTACACAGAGAATAGAGCATTGGAGCTGAAGTACCAACTAATATATTAGATAAACTATTTTATTTGATCGTGTATGCTCTTTGAGAATGTGGTAAACTTCCTGGAAGAAGTGACTATTGAAGATAACACAGTTTTTGGCCCTTAGCTTAGCATTGAAATTGTTCAGAAATGGTCATTTAAGTAGAATATGAGTTTGTATATATTTTTCTAATTTATTATTCTGGTATTGAAATTTAAGATTGCATACTCAAAAATATACAACACACATGAATTGATGTACCTTAAAATACAGAAACATGAAGAAAGAATTTATGAGTGGTAATATTTCTCATGAAGCATCTTACTCTCAGCTTTTTGGTTATTGTTGGTTTAGTGTAAGAGGCCATACTGATAATTATTTAAAAGATGAGAAAGGGTATCTTTTGGTCTTAGAATAGAGTGTGAATAAGCATTACAGGCATAGATAGATAAAAGAATATAAAGAAGGAAAATTAAAATCAGTGAGGTGGTCAAAGACTGGACCACTATTATACAATTAAAATCTAAGGAAATCAAAGTGCTTTTGGAAAATGTTTTGAGAACTGGAGCACTTGTTTATCAAAAGACTGATGATAGTTAAGCATCAGGCCAGAATATTCTTGTCTGTATCACACCCAGGTTTATGGTGACACAATTACTATAATAACATAGCTTTAATTCAGATCTCTTTGTTTTTCTGCCGGAATTCAGCACAATCATCCTTTGGCAACTGTTTTCCTCAAATTGGAACAAAGTATATGACAGTTTGGAGATTTACCACTTCAATGGATAATTATATAGGATTAAGGAAAAATTTAATTTTTTCTCAAAATTCTTTATATTCCAGATAGAGATAGAGATCAAGATCTGACTTAGTTCAGCTGTCTTGTTTTGTTTTAAAGGTACAGATAGCTTTAATGAGAAGATTTGGGAGAAAACTAATATACCATCTATGGCCAACCTCCTGAATGTTGATTTTCCTTCAGTTAGTCTCAGTGTTACTTGAAAGTCAAAGTGTGATATCATCTGTAACATTACTGGCTGAATCTAGGCAAAACTGTTAAGAATTGTCAAATTCTGATAAGAAAGAATGTTCTTATATACACAAGAATTTCTTTTGATCTTGTTGTTTCTAATATATATTTAAACATATATATATATATATATATATATATATATATAACTTTCTAATAAAAATTTTAGATGTACTGTTTTTCTCTTAGTAAGTACTGTAATTAATATCTAAAGCAAACAACAAATAAGCATATTAATATGTGTTTAAATTATGTTTACGTTTTCAAATTGAAACAATTTCTTCAGTTCTTTTTCTGTGTATAAATAAACCTTTGTTTTTTTAAACCATCGCTATTAGGAAAGGATATTTGAGTTTTGGATAAGATTTTAGGGTGTTTGTTTGAAGTGGCACAAATTCTATCCTCCAGAACAGATGGTTTTGCATTTATATAGAGCATAGAAATAATTAGGAGTGAATAGTCAGCAGCCCTTTTTATGGCCAAGGAAAAGAACAAAATTGGTAACTTTTATGCCACTTTTCTTTAGATTTTAAAGTTTGTAAACATACTGGCCATGCTGTCTTTTGTTGAGCTTAAAATGCTTCACACACAGCATCTATATAATAAATATTCCTTAAATCAATTAGGACTTATTTGCTTTCTGCTGGTTATAATAATCATGTTATTCTGCTGGTTTTAATAGGTATGTCATTCAAACTTTAAAGAAAGATCTGTGAAAGCCTGTATGGTTGATCTGTTTGTGAAATTGTGCTTGCGATAAAGCCTATGACATTGCATGTTGAAATATTCTGAATGTCAAAAGGATATTAGAAAAATGTATTGCTAAAAATTTAAATAGTATATCTAAATATTTTTCTGCTTTGTGTATTATCAGAGGCAGCTTTTAACCATCTGGAAATGTCACATAATACTCTGTGGTCAGTGGCCTTTCTTGTTTTTTGTTCTTTCGTTCGTTCATTTGTTTGTTCTTTCTTTTCTTTCCTTTCCTTTCCTTTCTTGCTTCTCTTATTCCAGGGGTTTTCCCCCTTTTTACCTTTCTACTGTCATAGGCCACAGATCCTGAATATAGCTCAGTGCTTGACCAGAATAATCTCTCTTGCTAGTTTATAATCAAAAGGAAGACTGAGAAAAACAGCTGAGCTGTATTAGGCAACCTCAGCGTGGACTGCATTTCTTTTAACTGCTGAATAACACATCACAGGTGCAGGATTAGCGCTGCCTTTGGTGCTGGGCTTTTCGGAGGGAACCCCAGCAGTTCTGTGCCTCCTCTTGATGTCTCTTCTCTCACGGAGCCTGGCAACAATACATCAGGCGCACAGAAATCAAATATGAGTAGTGGGGAATGCTTTCTACCTCACAGAGAAATGCTTTCTACCTCACAGAGTTTTCCCCTCCAGTATTGTAAGCAAAGCCAATAAAGCCAAATCTGGCACAAATAAAAGTTGTTTGAACTTAGTCTTTCTTGCATAGGGGTGGAATAGAACAATTCAGGGAGTGTAAAACGTATATCTGCAAAATATTCACACAACAAGAAAATGTTGCTCTCCTGACAGTGTAAAATGTAGGCTACTATTAAACAAGTGAACTTTTTTAGTATCTATTTTTTTTAACTTCTGTGCTGCTTGTCTTGGAATGTTTTCCATGTACATTTTTTCAAGTCCTGTCATGGTTAAAATCAAGTGTTGTGACTGGAGAGTCTTGTGGTGTAATGTGTTTACAGTTTTTGACAGTGCAAGTTCTTTTATAGTCAATGTCATTCAACTCATAATTCATAGATTATGAAAGTCAAAGTTGCATTCTTCAAAAATGGATTTTAAAAATGCAAACTTATTTTTAAGGTAAACTTAATGACTTAAGTATTATATCAAGTGGAAGTTTTAAAAAATATAGTGACTATATTGAATAAGGAGGTTATGGGTAGTTTTATCAAGATAAAGTATATACTTGGAGAAACAAAGGCAAGAATATTTTAGTAATTTGTATCACTGTGGGTATCTGGCCTACAAAAGATTTCTGTGAAGCACAGCAAGTAAGTATAAAAGCCTTATGGATACTTCTTCAGATTTGAAAAATTTATTTGCAGATTATATTAGTCTTTCATACCTTTATAATATTCACATTTTTATTTTCATTTATTTGGTTTTACTTATCATTATTATTCTGCATTGATCCAGTGGAGAAAGACCTTCAAATTTATTAGTGATGATAGTTGTTGATAATAGTATGTCTTAAATTTATTTTAGTATTTATGCTGCATATATTTAAGTATTTGAAACAGCAATGCATATAGGTCAGACTATACCATAACTTAGGTATCTTCTAACAATTATCCAATCGAAGGATACATTCAGGATTAGAAACAGAAATCCCAAATGCTTTCCAGGTTTTTTTTTTTTTCTCCGTGGAAAATGCGTAGAATAATCGCTTCTCAGCCTTTTGGCTAAGATCAAGTGAAAATGCATAGAATGAACGTGGTAATTTGGTTTTTCATCTATATGGCTTTGTTATCATATATTGTGTCTCAGATATGCACATATATATGAATCTGTTTGAAATAGTTTTATACTT
Organism: Hydrochoerus hydrochaeris; assembly: GCA_004027455.1. Lineage (NCBI taxonomy): Eukaryota > Metazoa > Chordata > Mammalia > Rodentia > Hydrochaeridae > Hydrochoerus > Hydrochoerus hydrochaeris. Next base: position 165,269 of record PVLA01000493.1, read on the forward strand.
CAGGGGGTCTTGGGAATGCTTTGCAAAGCTGTGGAGTATGTTTTGGTGTGGTGGCAAGTTGAGCATCCATTCTGATTAGCTTCAGAAAGAACTCTGCAAAGCAGAGCACTGACAGAAACTCCACTGAATAAAGCCATAGCTCCTGGCTTGGAAAAAGGCCAAGTTCTAGTTGATCCTTTGACATTTTTGTCAAAGAGACTGTTGGCTCACTTTCTTTCCTAACAGTGTGGACCTGATCTGACATATTAAGTATTTTAAAATATAGAGACTTTTGAATTTTATAATCATTCTATCAGCTATGAGTCATTCTGTGTGTTATATAATAGGTATGGATTCAATTTGTTAAGTATTTTTAACCATTGTAATTACCTGCTTGTCAGTTCACTGTTTCTCATGTTTATACTTTTGAAGCACTTTACAAATTTGTATTTTAGAGTATCTTAAAAGTTTTGAGGTCAACATTTTAGTTGTTTTTCTATATTCAGAAGCATAATAAAACCTAAGAAAAAATTAGATATTAAATATTATATATGTGATGTCCAGAGGACTGTAATTACTATACTATTTCATCTTTTTATGATTTGCTTAAGTCTAGAATCACTAAATAAAAATTAAATGATTGAAGTTACCTTTTTTACCCAGATTTTTTGGGGGTTTCTCAGTAGAGATTGTGAAATGTAACATGGTGAAAATCTATTTGTCAAACATAACATGTGTGCATCCATGAGTTTTGTGAAGAGAAAACGTGTAAATATTTTATGATAAAATGACTTTATGATAAAAACCAGCACATCTCTTAAATGTAAAACTTATATGTTTCTTGTAACCTACTCAATGTCAATATTGAGCTGCTCGAATGAAAAATTGGCAACTCCCCTTGTGTCAGTGCTTATGTTTTCTGTAACAGGCAGTGGTTGATGACTGCTGGCCTGAGGAGCCAGCCCTTGTATACACTCCTGTCTAGGTCTCCCATTTGACAGTTGTGTGTAGCACTGTGGCCTTTGTTTTCTTGTTTTATGCAGTGTTTGATTTTCCATATGCAGTTGATTTGTCTATGTTTCATATGCAGTTGAAATGTGTTCCCAGTAAAATTGTCACTTTATTGAGGCCACCATCAGGTATTCTGGGCTATTGTATAATGCAAACATATTTAATTATTATTTGATGTAAAATCAGTGTACTGTAAGAAGAAAAACATTTAATAACGTAATAGTCATCCTTGAAACTTAATATTTCTTAAAACAAATGCTATACATATTTAGAGATGTTTTGCTCACGATGCGGAATCTGTAGAGTCAAGATGAGTGAAAGGAAGTGAAATGAAACAAAAGAAAAAGGAATTTAAAGAGGTACAGGGAATCTGGAAGGGGAGAAGAGGAAGAAGAAGGAAAGCTAAAGAAGTAGAAACACAAGACATAGGGGAAAGAATAAGGGGCCAGGGATTTAGCTTAGCGGCATAAGGGCCTGCCTTCCAATTGCAAGGATGTGAGTTCGATTCCCGGTATCAAAAAAAAAAAAAAAAGAATAAGATAGCAAAAGAGAAAAGAGCATGAAGAATAGAAACGAGGTATTTTCAGCAGTGCAGAAAACAACAGTAATTTACTATTATTGACTCTATGTGCAAAGAACTATGATAGATACTTTAGTTGGATTATCCAAATCCTTATTCCAGCCAATGAGTGTCTTTATGTATTTTCTCCTAAACTTTCATTCTCATCTTCTTCAAGGAGAGTTAAGTCACTTGCTATGAACACTATGCTAGGGTATGAACTAAATTTGTATTACCTTGTGTCATGCACACATCTGGCTGCATCGCTTGGTGACCATACCTGACCCTGCCTCGCCACCTGACATTTTACACCCCCGCCCCCAATAGTATCCCGAAACCTGCACCTGCATCTTCCTGTGTCTAACTCCTTTCTGACAGTAGCGCAGAGGAGGAAGAGTCCTGTGTAGGTGATATCTCAGTGTTTACTCATTATCTACATGTCATTCTGCTTTGGTGTCTTTGATTGAAATTGTGTTTTGCTACTTTGCTAAAGAGTCTAAGCCTGTCTTCAAATTTTTATAAATGATACCCCCCTCTCTCTCTATATGTGTATATATATATATATATATATACACAGACATATATGTCTGTGTATATATGTATATGTGTGTATATATGTATATATATATATATATGTATATATACGTGTATGATACACACACACACACACACACACACACACACACCCTTATGTTTTTGCTGCCAACACCATAGAACATTATTTATTTGAAAATGTCTTAGTGTAATGAAAGGGTTAGGCAATGAAAATGAAGTTCAGATCTTTTTAATTGAAAAGCAGTGAATTATACCCTTTAAAACTGAGGTAAACATAGGAGTAGGTAGAGAATTCAAGAACAAAAATCAAACTGCATGCAAAATCCTTCACAGAATCAATAACTGGGATTGCATCCTGTTAAAGAGTTTTTGCTTGTCGAAAGACATTTCGAGTATAGTGAAAAGAAACCTATAAATTGGGGAAAAAAACTTAGTGAACTGTCCCTCAAAGGACTTTGTCCAGAACATATAAAAAACTTAAAAAAAAATCAGATCCCCAAAATTCAAAGACCCAGTCCAAAAATGAGCATCTGAGATGAATATACTGTTCTCAGATGAAGAAATACAAATGGCAAATTTAAATACATGAAAAAATGTTCATCATTATTGGTCATTAGAGAAATACAAATTAAAACCACCCTGAGGTTCCATCTCACTCCAGAAAGAATGGCCAGGATCAAGAAAACTACCAACAACAAATTCTGGAGAGGCTGTGGGGAAAAAGGAACTCTTCTGCACTGTTGTGCGAGTGTAGACTGGTGCAACCACTGTGGAGGTCAGTCTGGAGATATCTCAAAGAGCTGGGATTGGAAGTCCCATTTGACCCAGCTATTCGACTTCTAGGCATATTTCCAGAAGAAGTAAAAACATCATACCACAGTGATATATGTGCACCCATGTTTATAGCAGCACAGTTTGTAATAGCCAGATCTTGGAAACAACCTAAGTCCCCATTCACTGAGGAATGGATAAAAATATGTGGTATTTTTATACAATGGAGTATTACTCTACTATAAAGAATTATCACATTGAGATATTTATAAGTAAATTGATGCAACTTGAGACTGTACTCATAAGTGAAATAAATCAAACTCACATGTGTAAATACCATATAGTCTCCCTAGTGTAAGAAATGATAAGAGAACATAAGATACAAAAAACTCAATAAATACAGGGAAAGGACAAGAATCTGCTTAAAGGGGAAAAATAATATCTCAGGGAAAATGAAAAAGAAGGGAAAAGAAAAATATCTAAAATTATATAAACACAGAATAGCTAAGATGATGTGCTACAAATTCTATAAGTTCTTGGAACAAAATAGTTAACATTCATAGGACTGGAACAATTGTGCATATTATGGTATGGTGACCTGAGGAACTCTTGAAGATCATGATGTAAAATAACAACCCTAGTTATGCTTCTACCACCTTGTTTTGAAAGCCTATATTGTCAGTGTTGTGGGCTTTTTGCTATTGTTGTTTCTATGTCTTTTTCGTTTTGTTTTTCTAGGAATTTGTTTTGTTGACTTGTTTTGACTTGTTTTCCCCTCTAATCTAGAAAGGATAGGTATACATGTAGAGACTCAAGTATGCGTAGAACTTCTAAAAAGTTTATGAGGATCGATTATATAATGCACGATGAAATGAACAGCTACTTTGAAGAAAAAGAGGCACTAAGGTACCCAGTGCTGATTCCGTAGTGTCATGATGTGAAATCCAGCAATACTATTATGCTTTGTTCAGAGTGATTTTAATCTGTTTTGTTTAATTTCAACATACATGAAGGTATGGACAGCTATTTTGAAGAGAATGAGTGACACTATGACAGCCATTGTTGATTTCCCTATTGTCTGGTGTTGAAGACCTAAAATGCCTTCATCATCCTGTTCTGATCAATTTTATACTATTTTGTTTTGTGTGAATTCATTGTATGTGAAGATATGGACAACTATTTAGAAGAAAACAAGAGACAATATGATAGACAGTGAAGATCTCCGGTTGTCTTGCTTTGAAATCTGTGCCTCTTACATTGTTTTTTTATGATCTGTTTTGTTCTGTTTAATTTTACCCTCTGTAAAATAAAGATAAAAAAATTGAGGTAAATTATTCAGTTTAAATGGCAAAAGTATAGGTGGCAAAAGTATAAATTAGTATGTGAACTCACTACTTCACTGAAAGTTGTTTTGAAAGTCAATATTGTTTTGAAGGCCAGATACAGTTTTATTTATATGAGAAATACACTCTTTAAAAAGTGCAGATATTTAAACAAGTTTTTATTGAGAAAGAAACTTGATCATAATTCTTGTTATAACTATATGAATGAGTAGGATGGATCATTCGTAAAGTTCACCATTTCAGTACTTTCTGCTAACCTCTACCTAATAAAGTACAAATGCCTGTGGTAGGACTGTTTCTCTTCTTGCTCCTGCCTGCCCTCTGGTGGAAATGTTGTAGTACATTGAAAGCTGTCAACATTTTATGTTTTAAAATAGAGAATTGAAAAAAATGAAGGAAAAAAATTGAATAAGGAGGATATTATTAGTAGATTATAGGGCAAAAAATAATAATGTTGTTCACAGTGAATTTTTTAGAAAGACATATCCATTTCTGAGAGCATAATGTATTGAGATTTAATTTTACTTGAGTTATTTCCATTGATAAATATATGTTAAATATGCCTAGTCTCTATTTTAACATGACAGTAGATTCTGATGTTTTCATTGTCTATAGCATAAAATAACCTTTTATATCACAAATTTAAAATGCCTTATAGTATTTTTGAAGTGAATATTAAAAATAACATTGCACATGGCTAAAACATGCTTTGGGGTTTATTAGATAAATATTGAAGATAAAATTAGAATTGTTAACATTATGCTTTTCTTTGCAGTATTGTGAACTCTTATTTTACTTTTGTGTCTTCTAGTTTTTCTGTAAGTCATATAGAAAATCATAGATAATTTTTAATGAAGAACTTATTTTTAAAAATTTTTATTGAAATCGAAAAAAAAAAACAAAAAAGGGAAGCAATAATACAAAATTCCAAAAAAATGAAGTAAAATAAACACTGAGAAATCACCAGTTGACAAATTACCTACTGTCATCTTAGAGATAGTTGTTCAAGTTACAGAATTAAAGCACACCACCACAAAGTGGACATTCAAACCATGGGACTGAAAAACAGTTCTGCTCCATGGCCCAACAAAAACTTAGTAATGTGGTTATCAATCCTACACACTTAAACATACAAGCAGTTATATCCTTTAGAGCACTTTCTTTTCCTCTGTTTTTTTACAATAGAAATTACACATTTTGGGTTTTATTACGCCTACATTTCTTAATACTTTTTTTTAGTTGATAAATTATATATTGTCCTCTTAGAAATAGTTGTTCAAACTACAAAATTAAAGTATACAAAGTGGACATTCAAACAGTGAGGCTGAAAATAATTCTGTCCAATGATCCAACAAAAACTCAATAATATGGTTATCAATCCTACACACTTAAACATACATGCAGTTATATCCTTTAGAGCACTTTCTTTTCCTCTCTTTTTTACAATAGCAATTACACATTTTGGGTTTTATTACTCCTACATTTCTTATTACTTTTTACACTAGAGACATAATGTGATATTTATAAATATGATTATTTATTTCATTTATTAGGATATGCTCAAGTTGCCTCCATTTCAATGTGAAGGCCTCAAGATCATCCTTTTTTATAGCTGAGTAATACTTCATTGTATAAAAATACCACATCTTTTTCATCCACTCTGCAGTTGATGGGCATTTTGGTTGAGTCCAAGATTTAGCTATTAAAAGTTGTGCTGCTGTGAACAGAGGGACACACATATCACTGTGATGTGATGTTTTCAGGTGTTCTGGGAAAATACCCAGGAGGGGAATAGCTGGGTTGGATGGAACTTCCAATCCTAGTCCTCTGAGAAATCTGCATACTGATTTCCATAGTGGCTGCACCAGTCTGCACTCCCACCAACAGTGGAGCAGCAGAACTTATTTATTATTATAAGGAGTTATAGTCTTGTGTTTATGAGAGACTTCCAGCTTATCATTGTTCACTATTTCCAAATAAATACTTTTTAAAATCTTCAAAATTTTGCATCACTGTATTTAACTTTAGCTTCCAGTTTTGCTGTGAGAAGCTCAATGCCATATTTCTTTTTGATCCTTCCTCTCCTCTTTTCTCCCCTTCCCTCCCCTCCCCTCTGCTCCCCTTTCTCTCCCCTGTCTCTGTAAGAATTTTGCATTTCCTTTTGTCTCTACTATTAACAATTTTTTTAAAAATCTTTTGAGACAGGATTTCACTGTGTAACCCAGGCTGATGTCCAACTCATGGCCATCCTGCTGCCTCAGCCTCCCAAGTGCTGGGATGACAGGTGTGCACCAGCACTCTTGGCTATTGTGAAATTTTCAAACGGCATTATTTAATAACAGTCTGTTCTTAAACGTATTTTTAACTAAAAATTCATGACTGTCAGTTATGAGAATCTTGTATGATTCATTCATTTGATGGTTTCCTTCTGTTTTCTCAAGTCTCTCCTGAGATATTATTCAGGTACTGAATTTCTTGGATTGATACTCAAAGTTTTTCACCATTTCCTCTCTGTTTTGCTCTAAGATATTTCTTAATGTTTGTTTTTCAACTCATCTGCTAAGATTTTCTTTGATGCAGTACTACTTTAAAGGTTTCTTGTTATTTCCCCTGTGTAGCAGCATGATTTTGTTCCACTGATATAGTATGGTTCCAAATAATAATAAAAGCTTCAGTTTGAATTCCTCTGTAAATTATCTGTTTCTTCTGTGTGGGTGTCTCTGTGTGTGTGTGCCATTCTCAGCCTTCTGTGTTTAGGGTTTGCTTGGCTATCTGGTCACCCTGGTGTCATGCTTATCTGAAAGTGTGCAGGATCTAGCAGCGCTGAGCAAAAGCTCAGAGCACAGGGCTGAGTCTTGTCACTGGGGTTTTCTTGTAGAGTCACCCTGCGTCGTGAGAAGCCGACAGTACCTCTCTACCTACAGCTCCGTTATTCCCGTCTGGTCGTTTCTCAGTGAAGACGCACAGGCTGGGCTGCCGTAGGTCAGGGAGCCCAGAGATGGGGGCAAGAACAGAGGGCTCCTCTCCAGCACAAAAGTTAGCTAAGATTTATCCTCCCAGTCATCCACAGGGGTGGGGAAGAACAGCTGCCCCCTCATGGGGAGTGGGGAAGGGCATCTTGGTTCACTTTATAAAAGTAGGTTGTCAGATACACGTTTACTTTCACTTTGTTGGGAAAAATTGTTCTGCTTTATAGTTTCTCTTCTCGCTCATCATGGGGCTCAGCTTTCTTTGCTTTGTTAAATCAGCCAATACTGTCCTTCTGCTGCCTGGCTGTTGCAGCTGGTGTTTTGTTCTCCAGGTCTTGTCCTTGTGGTAGTTTCTAACAGTAGTCTGGCTCTTAACTTGTTATAGGGGACTCCATCGGACAATACTGTGTAATCTGTCTTTCCCCCCAGACACTACATTTTGACATTCTTTCCTGTTGATAAATATTCTCTGCGTCTACATTTTAAGAGCAACATAGGAATCCTATTTTAGAGACATAATGAAGTTGTGGTAGTCATGGGTTGTTGCTAGCAGCATTGCAAAGAACCGTCTTTTTTTAAATTTTTCTTTTTGCAAAGAAACTTCTTGTAGCTAAATTTTATAGGTAATTTATCCTTGAATAAATTTATGATGTGAAAAATATTTTGGCCAAAATGGCATCTTATTTCTAATCTAAGAAGGTATTTCCTTTTCTTTAGTGCAGAAATTTCATCAAATAAAATTTCCCAGCAGATGGCAAATTCTGGGTATGTTTTGCTCGTCACAGTGACCCAGGCTGTGCTTGGAACATGGCAGGCATTCGGTGCATATTTACTAAGTAATATCTCCAGAACAAATTAAATTTTATTATTTTGTTTTAAAACATCAAAGAGAAAGGATCTGGTATGGCAGGAAGCGGGAAGTAGTGAGTCTTTACTACCCTGTTTTCATCTTCCTGCCCCTTGAGGTAGCTCATCAAGTTAGTGAGCTTGAGAGCCAGAGTTAAGAAGAAGCCACTGCCACATTAGGTGAGCGGTGACAGGGATGCACCACTGTACCAGGCCGTGAGTGAGGCTCACTCTTCTGGGGCCAGACTGGGAACAAATGGCTTTCGAGATAAAATAGGAAGTAGGAACTATGTTTAACTTCATTTTATTTTAGTGTTTAACTAGAATAAGAATGGTATGTGCCTGTTGAGATTTACTGTGTGAATAGATTAAATATGTATTATTTGCTTGCTCTAAGCCAGGATTTCTCAGAGTGAAGTTTGTAGATCATCTGTCTCAGAATCACATGAGATCTTGTTGAATATGTACTTTCCTCAGCTCTCCTGAGACCTAGAGAATCTAATCATTGTGGGAGGGGTGAGATTCTACACAGAACAAGCTCCTTGTACACCTCTGCTGCTCACCACAATCAACATACATTTTCAAAACTAAGTTTGCAAAAAACTGTTCAAGAAAGTTATTCAGACATTTTATGTACATTTGTAAAACTACAATAAAATGTTAGTAGTGATTGTAGAAGTTCTATAAGTTGATTTCATGTGTTTTATTAATTTTACTGATTGGTTGAGACAACGTCTTGCTATGTGGCCACCCTTGAATTCTCTGTAACCCAGCCCTGTCCTTGTACGTGAAATCTTCCTGTCTCATCCTCCTGATTGCTAGATTACAGGTGTATATCACCCCATGCCTTCGTGGATCTTGATTTAAACTACTATTTCTGAAAATCTGACAAGTTAGCTTGACATGTAGAAAACCAAGAAAGGTTAGGTTTTTTTTCTGAAACTTTTCATTCTTAATGCCTAGACTCATTTACTTAGGATTTTAAAAATGTCAAATGCACACTGCACATGTCTATAGCATATATATTGCACTTTTTGACATGACTTCAGTTTTTAAACCAACAATGTTTAATTTAGAAGATATAGTTTTGAAATTTTAGTTAATTATCAACCAACAAGATGTGTTATGAGAGAGATGTTAAATTGACGTTGGCCATGGTGAGGACCCCTGCCCTGACACAGCATGTATACGAACTCTTACTCCTGTTCTGAAGTACACTAGGCATCACTACTGACAGAAACGTGCTTCTCTGTGTTCATTAGTACATCTTCGTGGCCTGTAATGACTGCATTCATGGTTGGAAGTTGGTGCATATACATAGCAGATCATAATTCTTTTTCCTTCCACTTGTCCTGTTCCCCACCTGTCTCCCTATTTTGTAATATCTACTTTTATTTTGCTCTTTGTATTATTTATACTTTGAGTTTCTCATGTAAGAGAAGTGATGGGATAGTTACGCTTGTGTGACTGACTTATTTCACTTGATATTATGGACCTCAGTTACATCCATTTCCCTAGAAATGTCTCAGAATTATTTTTCTGGCTGAGTGGTATCTTGTATATAAACAGCATATTGTCTTTACCTGTTTGTCTGCTGATGGGCATACAGATTTAGCTGTTATGAACTGTGCTGTTATAAACATGGATGACGTTCTTAACTCTTTTGTGAAGATACCTAGAGGAGAACTAGCTGGGTCACATGGAGTTTCTAGTTTTAGTTTTTTGAGATGTCTCCACACTGGATCCATAGTGTTCATACTAGTTTACATTTTCACAGTGTAGGGCTATTTTCTTTTCCTCACAGCTTCCCTAGTGTTTTATTGTTGGATTTCTTGATAATGGCTATTCTTTCTGGAGTAAGATAGGATCTCACATTGTTTTAATGGGTATTTCTCTCTTGGCTAATTATGTTAAACATCTTTTCATATATTTACTATTTACGTTACTTCTTAGTGATATCTCTTCATTTCAGTTGCCCATATTCTGATTGACTCTTTTATTTTGACTCTATTTTTTTAGTTCTTTATATATTCTAGATGTTAATCTTTTGGCTGAGGAGTATCTGTTAAGTGTTTTTCCACATTCTGTACTTGGTTCCTTCACTCTATTTGTTGATTGCTTTGCTGCATAGAAGCATTGGAACTTAATATAGTCCCATCTGCCAATTCTTGATATTTCTTGCACACATTGAACTCTTGCTATCAGATGTAGCTCCTTATGATAATCTCCATTTTAAGGATTTTAAGAATGTGAGGAATGAAAAAAATTATTCATAAAGTTATCTGAACACAACTAACCAGTTAATAGTGAAACCTATTATTTAACCCAGAAAGTATTTTTATGGCATCCAAGTGTCCTCCCTCAAAGATAGTAGAAAGAACATTGCAGTAATGTGTGGGCACTTATGCATATAAAATCTGATGAGAGAAGGCTTGTCTTTTCAAACATATCTTGATGGTTACTAAATTGTTTTATACCTAATTTTGCAAACAAAATAGTTTTGATAACATATTATAAAATACATGATGTCCCTCAAGTAGTGAGACCTCAGGATATGAGATAGGAAGTCAGTGCTGGGCTTTAAACAGTCTGGATTTAAAATGCTGGATCTGTGATTTCTTGACTATGTATAGATTACTTAAACTTCACATCTCTGTTTTCTCATTTGAGACATAGGGCTGATAATATTTATCTATGGTCCTAACACCCAAGTAATCTTTATAATGTTTCATTGACCTCTTTGTACCCAGATAAATGAAAATATTATAATTTAATATATAAAACATATCTTTAAAGGATTATGGGTTACTTATTTATTCTAATGACATGAATACTAAATATATAATTTTTATCAAAAATCTTTTAAGGTCATAAATACTTTATTTCCCATTTAATCTGACCATTAGGCAGGGTATGGTGACTTACAGATGCTTGACTCTTATTCTTTCTTCTTTTCAGAAAACTTTGATAACATGCTTTTGAGAAGTTCAGGAAAATTAAATGTGGGCACCAAGAAAGAGGATGGTGAGAGCACAGCCCCCACCCCTCGGCCGAAGATCTTGCGATGCAAATGCCACCACCACTGTCCAGAAGACTCTGTCAATAATATTTGCAGGTTGGTGATTCAGATGATTTAAATCTAACTCTATCAAAGGGTTATACATTTTTAATCATAAGTGTTCCCAAAAATACATTCCAGAGAATAGTGCCCACTTCCATCAACTCGCAGGGCTGTGCTAACATTTAGAGAAAGACAAGGTTGCATTTTACCCTGAAATGGTCCTGGGTCTTCTCTGTCCCTTCAGACATCCTGCATTCACAGAGATAGCACAGACCCGAGACTCCTTTCAAGCAGCAGAAGCCAATTGCTATTTTCCAAACACCTGCTCTGTAGTCAGTTCAGGGGCAACAGAGGTTGCATATGTGTGATGTTTTGACTATTCATCATGTTGGTGGTGTTGGTAATTCCAAAACAACACCTAAACTGTGGGGAATATTAATAAACTGACTCTGAGATAGGAGTGTTTTGACAGAATTTATGTGAATCCACCAGATGTTAGGAAAATACTACAAAATAAGTCAAAGCACTGCAAAGTGCTACAAAATAAACTACTAAGTTGATAATCATGTTTTATGATGCTTATAACACTTGAAAGTGAACTTTTTGCATTTTTCACATTTCTTTCTTCCATTGTTATGCAGCTGTATCCATCTGGCTTATCGCAGCAGCTGCATTTACTCCCTAGACCAAGGATAGTAGGTAGCCTGAGGAGGCCAGAGAGTACCAAGAGAGAAATGGAGACATTAACCAGACACGTGCAGACCTCAGGCATTACCTGTCTGAGAAGCAGAGCATGGCTTTAGAGAGTTGTGGACCCAGATAGGGCAGGGGACCTCTTAAGTTACAGTACAGATAGAACATCTCGGCCACTATTTGCAGCTTTGTCTGCCAGAAGAGTATGCCAATCTGAATTAAGTGTATTCTTACCTTTCGAGAGATTTTTATAAAGTTTCCTATCGTGCAGAATCCAACTTGAGTTTCTCAGACCCAAAGTGCTTTCACATTCTGAAACTGTCAGAACAGAAGCATAATGCCTCAAGTAGAGAAAAATTCCACTCCTGATTTCTACAGTTGGAGCACAGGCACTTTTAAAAATGTGTAAAACTTCCATCCTTATTTTTGGACGTGAGTCCCAGTTCAACCTGGGTAAGTTTATCAGTGTATACCAAGGACCCAGCATATTTAGCATAAGAAATAAACATTAACTATTATAACACAAAAAGACATATTGGATGTGATCAAAATATATGTCCCTCATTTAGTCAGGAGAACAACTCAGCATTGCAGGGAGTATTAGTTCTGCCTTTCATATAGATGGGATTGGGAATCCAGAGAGGTGAGTGATACATGTACCTCTTCTCTGCTACACAGTGGTCAGATCATTGAGCTGTGTGATAAAGCGCAGTCATTTGAAGCTCAGATTTTTTTTCCCCCTGGGGAAATCTGTTTCTTTAGAGTAAAAACTGTGAGGAAAATTTTAAAATTTCATAAGGAAAGAAAAATTAGCAGGATGAAGCTAATTAAAGGAGTATCTCTAAATCTGTAGTAATCATGCTACATTGGCGTGTAGGACTTGGGCTGTTGTCGTGGTGACGGTATGTTTAGAATTTCCTGCCACTGTCTTAATTTCAGATACTTTGTTCTGCTTTCCTGATAAACCGCTGAAGCATCTGTTGGTTGGGGGAAGGTATTCAGGCAGGGGTACCCAATGGAAAGGTTCTGCTGTGGGAAGGGAGCCACATGTGGATCCAAAGGAGACTGGCTTCCTGGAGATCAGAGGGCAGCAGCAGAGGAAGGACCACCTTGTCTAGTGGGTGCTGCCAGGAATGTTAGCTGTGTGCCCAGGAAGGAAGAATTTCAGCAGGAATGGCTGCTGCAAATGACATGATTGGATTTGTTTCTTTGAAAAAAGACCTTTGCTGCAGAATATTGACTGTGTGAGAAGCAGACACAAGTGCAAAGAGGAATTAGGCCTGAGAATCTGAAAAGTAGATTCAGTAGGAATAGTTCCTGTGAGAGGAAATGACCTGGAAGCAGAAGGTTACTGGTGTAGGAGAGTTGTGTGTGTCTGAGAACAGTTTAGGATTTGGAGTTTTGTGGGCTGATGGACTGGATATGGAAGGGGAGACCCAAGAGGGGTTCCATGATCTTGGACATAGATTTAAATGCATAGCAGGGCCTTGTAGTGAAGGTGGGCAGAGGAAAAGAACAAAGTTCCAATGTAGGCGCATTGAGTTGGAAGGTTTTGACATGTTTCAGTAGAGATATCAAAGAGCATGGTGGTAGGACACAGATCTGTGCTCTAGTGGACATTCAGGAGAGAGTACTTAGAAGCCAGAACATCGTCATGTTAGCTCTGTGACCTGAGAATCGCAGAGCCCTGTGAGCTTGCACCTGTATCTTCACTGAGGTTTCCAGGCCAGCTACAGCCAGGATGGGCTCTGCCAGGGTTGAATGGCCTTGATGGCAGCCCTGCCACTAGATTCTTCATTCTCCTTGGACCCGCAGTGCCCAGGGCTTGTTTTTGCTCACATGAGTATGAGAAAGCACAACTCTCACAACCTCTGCATGATCATGTCCTCCAAAATTCCTTTCAGCAACTGAAGTGATGTAGTCAAACTCAGAGCCAACAGGAAGTCATTTGTAGAATGAAGCATGAAGACTTAGAGTCAGGAATGGAGAGCATCTACCTGAATGGAAGTGAACCTGGAGGCCTTTAATGCTGGTGTGACAGAGGACATCCCAGGAGACTAAGAGGTCCTGTCAAGTGAAGTAGTAAGGATGGCTGTGTTGGCAGTGAGTAGTGGTCAAAGATCAGAAGTGAAAAATGCCAACCACATGTCATGATGTTAGCAAGAGTCATCTAAAGAAACTCACCGTGGTAGTGATGGAAGCCAGACTAAGGTGGACTTCAAATAATATAATTGTCACTCTTTGATTTATGGAAGCAAATGTGAACGTTAAATGAGCCTGACTTTTTTGTTGGATTTTAGTGAGTAGTCTAGGGCTCTTTAAAATCACACATAGAGGGGGAAAAAAACTCAGAGAAAAAGTCAGCAACAGTAACAATGGAATGCCTCAAAAGAACAGTGTTTCACTATTTTTAACCGACACAGATGGATTAAGCTATAGACATAAATAGAAAGGTAATATTTACTGAAGTGTTTATAAATGTTATCTATCATTAATTGCTGCAGTATTCCTACAGACAATGGATCATTATCCATATTTTACATGTGAGAAATCAGAGGCTCTGAAAGCTTGTGCAGTTTTCTCAGAAATCTGAGGTGTGATAATCTGATGAAAACATTGTGGCCAAGATTCTGCAGTCTTGAGTCTTGGCCAGCAGCCATTCAGACCCTGGTTCTCAAAGGAGAAGTGTGACAAGGACTTGAGTTTGAAAGCCCGATTTCTTTGCTAATGAAGTGTTTCCTGCAAGAGAACGCTCTTGTGAGCTGAGGTCAGTCCTGTGAGATCATAGGAGATGCTTTTGTACATTCACTTCTGTGGGTCTGCACACAGACGCGTACCCCCCCCCCCCAAAGCAGTATTTTCTCAAGCTCTATCTAAGTCTTTCGTGAGTTGTACACAGGTACTTTTGTAAAACACAGTACAAATGAATTATTACAACATGAATGGAAAGATTTGCAAATTACAGGCTTGTTGTCCCTATTTTCTGTTATTTAGTTTCAGCACACATGAAACACCCACCTTCTCAATGTGCTACTCAGGTTTCAGGTTTTGTTTTAACCTCCTTGCAGACCTGTGGTGACAAGCTATCTGCTGTCTCTGGCTGTGTATCTTGAAGTCTTGGGGTAGAAGGAAAAGCAGAGGGGCTCTTTACAGTTTGTATTAATCCAGGCCTTTTCACCTTGCTAAGCACAGTGGTGTGGGTTCTCAGGTGCTCCTGACCTGTGTCTTTGTAAAGTGTGCGTCTTTAGGTTTGTTATCTTCTATATCTCTCTTCCCTGTGTGATGAACACCACTATGCCCAATCAGTTATTGCCACTGTTGCCCAGACTATCTAAACATTGAACTTTATAATTCTTTTTTTCCCCCAGTAAAAGATGCTGATTTCAAATAATTGTTCTTAGGAAAATGGTGGGTCCTTCATTAGAACTTGTAATTTAGTTGCAAGAGTCTGTGATTACAAATTAACTGATTTTATTAAAAAACTTACACTCCCTTTGTGCCTCTCATTAGTGAAAAATGTGAACGTTAAATAAGCCTGATTTTTTGTTGGATTTTAGTGAGTAGTCTAGGGCTTTTTAAAATCACACTTAGAGAACCCTGAAGATTGTTGAGCAGAAAAAGAAAATTAGATCTATAGAGAAGTGATGGTGAACTTTTTAGAGTTCTCAGTGGTACAGACAGCCTGCTGCAGCACATGTGCCATAGGTTTGCCCCCACTGCTATAGAAAATGAGTTTGTGCTGGAGATGAGAAGGGAAGACCTTCTAGAAGGCTGTGAAAGAAATAGGTCACTCTCATGTTGGGCCCTCGTCATTAATGTTGTAATCTTGCCTTCTCTGAATAAAGTGATACCTCAGAGGTAAAGCCAAAGAAGGGCACATAAAATCAGAGACATTTTATTCTATTTCCTTCCCGTCCTGAAGGAATTCATCCATCTAAGAAAGAAAACAAAAACCAAAAACCTTACGATAGTATTACTTTGGTAATCGTTATTCTTTGCTTATTTCCCAGTTGACAGGAAACATTTAGTTAGCTTACAATTTTTACTCCTCCTCCTTGAAGTTTGGTAGCTGTTTCTCTTCTGGGATTGGTGGCCTTTGTAGACTAGGAGCTCCTCCAGAGCAAAGACCACAGCTGTTTCCTTGGTGTTCTCAGCACCTCCATCTACATGAGTCCTGTTGTGCTCGCCAGATGCAAGGTGAACTCCTGGTGATGAAGCTGTGGCACTCAGCTGGCTGAAGTATACATGACTGAAACAGCAACTCTACAAACTTTGTTCATCTTTGAATCTACCTGTGACAGAAAATTCTGAAAACTTTATTTCCTTGGTTGTGAAATAGATATTTTAGAAGATTGAATTTCCTTAAGTGTTTGTTTACAAATGACTTAAATTCAGCAAGCATTTAAAAATTCAATCTGAATGGAAAGTGTACAAAATTAAGAATTCTAGTATTTGTTAGATATTGGAGGAGAAAAGGAATAAATATTGATCTGTCAAGAGAACTGGTACCCCTTGCAGGCAGATGACATTGAGCAGATACTTATATAATTAATTTTGATTAAGAGCAATTTAAAAGTAATATTTTAAAATTTTCTATTATCTAATTAAAGCAGGTGAAATCTTTGATAATTATTTTATAATTAATTTATTCTGTATAAAGATTTAACATAGTAGAAATGTTCAGAAGTAGTTCCTTCTTACCTGTGATAGTTGTTTGCAGACAAGCCTGAGGTTTGGAAAAAAACATGACACCTTAGCAGAAGGAGAGAGCTGAGGGGGCCGAGGCTTGCACATGCTCCCAGCACTGTGCCATGCTGAGTAGAGACGCTGTCAGCACAGCCTCAGGGGCCTTGTGAAGTTGCTTTCTTACTATCTACAATAATGTAGGAAAGAGTTGCATTCCAGAAGGCTGTGGAACCCACTGAGTGAGCAGTGAGTGTAGAGAGAAATCTTGAGGTCTCTGAAAGCTATCCACAGACTTAGAAAGGGTATCTCTTGGACCTTCAAAGGCTCAGAGCAGGAAGACCCCTCTCCTGATGAGCTGTTTACTTGGATACACTGAAAATCTCCTTGAGGTGGTTAATACCCGATGATCCGAGTTCCAGAAACTCCTTTGCTTTTGGAATATTGGGCAAATTTAAGAATCTGAGGATCCAACCAATGGTTAAAACAAAAGTTGTATTATTACTTTTTTGACCTTATGTGACCTTTAAGTTCTTAAGTGCATTGATTTTTGTAAATTAAAGTCATGTCAAATGACTGGGTATGTAGGCATATGCTCTACTGTTGTTCCATTGTAATCACTTCTCTTTGCCTTTGACACAGTGGGACAGCATTCTGGAAATGCTGAGGTCAGTGCTCTCTTCCTCTCTGTTCATAATCATTACTCTAGTTCAGTGATTTAGCCTATGATTACTATACTACTATATTATGCTATGATATTATTATTACCATTTTACTACCAGTTTTGTTTAAAATTCTATTTTTTAATTATTCATTTTTTATCATTTTCAATCCTCTGAGAAGAAAGGGGTAATAATCTGTTTATATAAAACTAAGATAAATATGGCACTTAGGCAGCAGAATACTCAAGCCAATTGTAGGAGCTGATTTCCCTTTGTGACATCCAGCAGTGGGATCTTAGTGGTGAGCAGAGGTCACTGGTTTTGACTCTGGAGCTTAGTTTTATTTACATTTGTGCTTGCTTGAGAGTTGGAAGCTCACAAGTAATTCTTCAGCTTCCTAAATGTACTTCAAGTTTCCAGTTAATTTCCCTTGTTAGATAGCAATTTCAGAGAGTAGCTTAAACATTACTTTTGCTTTATTGAAGATGATAGGCACAGAAATGGCTTTCTTACTTCCTTCAACTAAATATTTGATTCCTATGTGAATTATGGTGAATGGAACATTAATTCTTTTCTCCAAGGTCCCTCTTTCTCACTTTCACTTTTTTTTAAATTTTGGCTTTGCAAACAGAAGAGTGAAGTTTTAAAGTTTGAGTGTACTTTATCTGATGTTTGTGTCTCTCAGAACATTATAATATTAACTTACCTACAGCTTTACTATATTTTCTCATCCCTTTCTTGATTTATATAAATTATCTAGAAATTCATTTCTATATACTCAGATTTTGAGTAAGGGAAACTCATAAAAGTAGGAAGTAGTCTTGAGATTTAATCTGCATATTGACTGCACAAGCCCATGTACATTTATATGTCAGAAAATTTCTGATAAGTTCTAATCTTGCTTTTGATCATAAATATACATTATAATTGAAATATGTTTAAATTTTTAAAAATGTTATCACAGTAAGGAAAACATTGCCAGTAATTCCCCAAAAGGATGCCCCCTTGCTTCAAACACACTTTTCCCCAGCTTTCTAGCCACTTTCTGAAGCAGTTCTGTTAGTCCTATTTCATGAGTGTCTTTTGAGAGGTCAGAAAAAAAAATGAATATGGTTGCTAAGTGCCATGCAAAGAGAAGAGAGGCTCACAAAAACATTGTGGTATGTCCTCACCCACCTTATTCACCAGATTCAGCACCATGTGACTTTTGGCTCTTTCTCCAAGTCAACCACAAAAGGTAAACATTTTGAGTCAATTGAGGACATCAAGACATCTGGACAGCCAGGACGGTGTAGTTAAAGACAGAAAAGAAGACTTGAACTGCTCCTGAAAGTGGCAAGAGTGATGGGATGAGTGTGTTTGAAATAAGAGGGAGGATTTAGAGTGGGATTAATGGCACTGTGTCTTTTATTGTAATAAATGTTCAACAGTTTTTAAACATTCATTGTACTTTTTGATCATGTTACGTATGTAGTTTATGTGGAAAACATTTTAAAAATCACACGAATATTGTTTATTCCTGCTATTTAAATTTCTAAGAAACAACTTTATTTATTGTCTTTATCACTTATACACTTTACATTTTCATAAAACTTTCAGTAAATTTATTAGGACAGCCCTAGCAAATTCAAAGCATGGGCTGTTCAGAGGCAGTCTTTCTTCTGTGGTAATATTCATGCATTTGACCTTCATCCAACAAAGTGATTTATCATTGGCCCTTCCTCACTATTTATTAGTACATTTGAACTTTGCTTTTCTAGTTCTTATAAACCAAGACATGTTGGATCATTCGAGGCTTAGAAACCAAGTAAACAATTCTAAGGATGTTGATGATAAGTGAAGGGCTAATGCATGGCAGAATAGACAAACCTACAAATCATGGCTAATACCAGTCTCACAGCCTTCTTCCTATGTTTCGTCTGTCTTGAATGCAGGGTGTGCATATGAATGAGAAAAGGATGACTGTATAGTTCAGTAGTTTATTTCTGAGGACATGCAGTAGTGGTTCATTACTTATGTTGGGAGTCCACTGGCATTCATCATACCAAATGTGTGGAGTTCCAATTCTTGTGGGAATGAAGTAAGAAGACCTTGATTCAAGGCCTGATTCTGTCACTGTTTTTTAAAATTTTTTGTTATATGTTGCAATGCATAATAATTACAGTTTGGGGAATTGGTACATACCTTTGTGCAGTGGTGGTGAATCTATGGCATTTATTACTTGTTTTTGTTTTAAGACAAAAAAATGTTTTAATGTACGAGTTGCTTTTTCTAAACTCAAACTTCAGTATTCAGGTTTAATTACAGTGTTGGCACTTTGCTTTAAATAAGTGGGTTTTACTGGGTTTTGGTTGAAGTTTGAGCACTTGTCTCTCAAAGGTTCGTTATTTCTGCCTAGTGTAATTATTTTTGACTTTGCATAAAGGAATTTCCCAATTTCTCCATCTCTAAACTAGAAATATTACTATCTTGTTGTTTAGAGGACTAAATCACATAAAAAGGGAGTATAAATCCAGGAAAACATACAAAAAATAAAAATCATTCATTTTCATTACTATGTTAGGACACCTTGGTGTTGTGCCTCTGCGGCCCCTCCCAGTTCTAGCCCAGATGGCTCACAACAAAGTTTCATCTATTCTGAGACAGGCCAGCCCAAGAAGCAGAGGAGGCTGGCGCACCATCTGCACTGCTCGGTTTACCCTGCTGACCCAACTCCTCCCTGGCTTTAGCTGTTGTGTTTAGTAGGGAATGAGCATACTTCACCAGCTCAGATGGGTAGAGCCAGCCATCAGTGTGCACATACGTGCTGTCAACCTTGACCTCTGCCTCACTGTACCCTTTTGGGAAATTATACTCTGTGAGCCTCAGTTTCGCCACACGGAAATGGAGGATAGTACTGCTTTCCTCTGAATGGTTTGGTATGGGTTTATCAGGAGAAATGTCTATTTGGGAAGGCCCAAAGTAAATTCGGTAAGTGGTTGTTAATGGCGACTCCTAATGTGTTGTATGGAAGTTTTGATTTCACCTTTCTCATAAATCTCTAGGTAGACAAGGTATTATCACATGTTTTGAAGATAGTTAAAATCTACTTTCATAAAAGGAGGTTTTCAGATTATCTGAGCAGTTTATAACCTGTACTGATGACTTGTTTTCTTCCTCTTTGCATTGAAGCCAAGATATGCATCCCTGACACACTCACTCGTTCTCTTTCTCCCCTGACCTTGCCTGTCTGGTCTTCAGCACAGACGGGTACTGCTTCACCATGATAGAGGAAGATGACTCTGGGACGCCTGTGGTCACTTCTGGATGTCTGGGACTAGAAGGCTCAGATTTCCAGTGTCGGGTAGGGAAGATGACTTGATTTTACTCTGTAACTTTGTATTGGCTAGATTTCCAGCAAGATCTCAGTGAGACAAAACAATTGTTTGGCTAACTCATTTTTAGTAATTTGGAAAATAACTGAAAATTCTCACTGGGCCACTTCTCCCTTCATTTTGAAATCTAATATTCTTTTTATTTTTATTGTTAGCTTCTTAGTGCCTCATTAGATTATTTTCAAAATCCAATTTACCACATTGCATTAAGCCAAGACTTCTTCTTTAGTGTGTGTATACTAGTTATTACAGACCTAATAGTAATTTTGTTGAAATGCAAAAGTTGTAGTAAAATAGTACAGGATAATTTGAAACAAATTACCTGAAATAAGATAACATTTTGAAGATGTAAAAAATTATTAGAATTTCATATATGTTTTCTATTGATAATTTTTAATTTTTTAGACACTATGACATTGAAACAGAATACACTTGTTAATAGTTGTGTGGGTTCAATTTTAGGACACTCCCATTCCTCATCAAAGAAGATCCATTGAATGCTGCACAGAAAGGAATGAGTGTAACAAAGACCTGCACCCTACACTGCCTCCACTGAAAAATAGAGGTAAGGCCAGCAAGGCTTCCAGGCTGGAAAAGTTTAGGCATAATGCAAACACGTGTTGGAATCATGTTTCCCAGAGTTTCTCCAACATTTATCCTGCTCTGCTCAGCCTTGTTGAATCTCTGTGTCACTTTTCTTAAAGGAGTCTTCCTGTGTCACACACCACTGCTGAGGCAGAAGGTGCCATAAAATGGAGAGCAAGTGTTTCCTCTGCTGATGCACATACTTCCTCTCCTCCCTTCTTCGCCCCTGGAAGTCACACTTCCTAGAGCTTCTGCTTACTCTCACCCCTGAGTGCTATTCAGAAGTTGTATGTATCTCTAAATTTGGTTACATTAATTTTAAAAATAAAGACCTTGTAGAGGCTAGATTATTTGCTGTGTGGCACTTCATTATATCTCTGCTAGAGTGTCTGTGCTTTTTCATCAATGCATATATTGCTATATTAGATGAAGAGGGTGGCTAAAGGGTTTAATTTCAAAGCTTACCCAGTTAAGTGTTTCTCACTTAAAACAGCAGTTACTGAACCCCAAAAGACTTCTTGTTAGAAACAACCCTTGTATTTCCTTTCCTTCCTTGTTCTTACCATAGAATGAATGGCTGCTTATCATCATAGACTCCTAAGTCCTAAATCTCATATAGGTGGATTTGAATGGTTCTTTATGATTCATTTTACTTCTTGATTTTTTTATTTTAAAGCGATTAAGAGAAAACAATAAAAACAAAAAATAATAACAATACAGGATTTCAAAACAAGAAGATCAGAAATTAACAGTGGTAACCATATTGTGTATTGTTTTCTTCAAAATAGTTGCTCAACTTATAAGATAGAGGCATGGAAAACAGATCAAACAAAATAAGCACTCACAATTTCTTTCCATAAACTAATAGAATTAATAGTACAATTATCTTAGCTCTCTTGTGTGTGTGTGTGTGTGTGTGTGTGTGTGTATATATATATATATATATATCCCCCTTCTTTTCTCTTTCATTTTATTTCTTGAGAAGAGGAAATCTCCCCAACAAAATACAGTGCAATTTCTTGGCTTTGATAATGTTCTATAAAGTTTTTCTTGCTATAGCCTGGAAACTATGTAATAACAATTCATAAGGATTCACATTAGAAAAAAATCACAGTTCTTTTAGTTTTTTCAAACATGCTAAGCGTTACAAATATAGAAATGGATGAAGAAAATTCTTCTAAGAAGTGTGCACTAGACTATGAGAAATATCTAAGTTGTAACTTCACAGTGATCTCAATTAATGAACTCAATTTATTCCAAATTTGTGTTCTCAATTTGAGAACTCAATATGTTTTTCCTATAAAAATAATGGAAAACCAAATAATCAGTTCTGAGGCCCCCAAATTATACTTATAAATTCATTTTTCCAGAAGTGTAACAAATCTATCTACCTTTCTTTCTTTCTTTCTTTCTTTCTTTCTTTCTTTCTTTCTTTCTTTCTTTCTTTCTTTCTTTCACTCTGCTGTGGTTCTCAATTTTCCTCTTAGCTTTACTGCTAGTATTACTGACTTTCTTTGAAACCATCATTATGGGGCTGGGGATTTAGCTCAGTGGCTCAAGCACTTGCCTGCAAAGTGTTCATGAGTTCAACCTCCAGCACCAAACAAAATAAAAAAGCCAAAGGAACCATTGTTATGCCATTTTTGTGAATAAAATACAAACAAAGCACAATGGTGAAGGTTTGAATTGCTAACACAGACTTAAGGGCCCCAATTGGTGTCCTGGGGAAGGGACTCATGTGACTCAGCCTGTATAGGTGTTCTCAAGTTGAAGCTTCAATTCATCTTTTGAGCAAAGGTACCAACACCAAATGAGTGGCTTTTGTGTGTGTGTGTGCTTTTTTTTTTTTTAGCTTTTCTGTTTGAGTGGTGGAAAGTTTGAGCTTGGACTGTTACTGTACAGGCAAGGTATCACCAGATCTGATTGGGGACATCTCTGTGTTCCAGTGAGATTTTAAAGTGCTTTAGAATACAGCTCAATGGCACCGTACCTGTCTGGCAAGCACAAGGTCCTCAGTCTGATTCCTGGTACAAAACAAACAAATAAAACAAAACAAAACAAAAAAACCACCTGAAAGTCTAAAGTGTCTTAGGGGTGCAAGACAGTGAGCTAGAGGCGCATGATATCTGGAGTGGGGGGTTCACAATGGCCTCACAGCCACTGTGATACTTAAACACCTCTGTAAAGTTAAGAATTTCCTTAGTGGTCGAAGCAGAACAGGCTACATAAATGAAAATTGAGAAATTAAAACAACTAGGGTCAGTCAGGCATCACGATAAGTATTATGTTGTTGACCCACCTGAATCTCGGCAACCCTTTGAGCACTTGTCCCATGTTAAAGGGCAGCAAAGATCAGCACACTTCATCTAGTTTATGCAGCCTGCGACTGCCTCAGTTTGCTCTGCTGAGTTTTGCTTTGCTTGAGGCAATGCAGAATGCCATAGGATAACAAGCTTCTCCGGAGGAGAGAGGATACACAGTAATGAGATCAAGTGTAGCTCCTTCATCATTGAACAGATATGGAGTGGGAAGCCCATGAACCCATAGCTGACACAAGAAAAGGAAGAGATGTCTGTGTGATGGGGAGGGATGTTCTGAAATCTCTTCCCCCCCAAACCTTGCTTCTTATAATCACTTTTTAAAGTGAACATTCAGAGTGCAATAAATAAAATTCTTGCTTCATTAAGTGGGATACTCTGTTTTGGTTCTTATATAATTTCTATAATTTTAAAAAATAAGTTTAAATGTTTATGGAAATTATTCAAGCACATTATATTTTGACATAAGAAAAAAATGTATCTCAGGTAACTGTTTACAAATAGGGTAATTTCTGTGTAATTTAAGAAAACTATAATACAGGACTTAAAGATTATTTTATTCTTATTCAATTAAGATAACTATAGTTTGTGTAGCATACAGATTTCTTTTAAAATACTATCTCTTAGTGCTAATTACAACTCTCCAGGGAACAAGTATTTAGCCAGTGAAATACCAGTTTCTCCTCAGCACATATTGAATATATGATAGTGTCCAGTGCACATTAGTGAGTGCTGGAATTTGCCTTCTGTTATACAGGTTATGCCTTAGCAGTATAGACCAAATCATAAATCCAAGCTAAAGTGCTTGTGGGAGAGCAGCACTAATATTTTTTAAAATGGCCCATTTTGGAATTTCAGGCTGATTTCTTTTGGTAAGACAGATGAGAAGAATTTAAAGATAATTTGTTTTTTGAATGAAATAACCTAGAAGTAAAAGTTTTGTCTTAATGAACTTTGTGGTCAGGAATATAACTCCCTAAACACATTGTGCAGGAGGTGAGGAGGACATTGTTTTGTTCATGGAGAGAGAATGTATTTCTAGAGTTTTCTATAGAAGGTAGAAGGGAATTTTGCTGTGACAGAAGTAAATGTGTGCACTGCTGCTTGTTGAATAAGGTCCTCTGACAGGAGTATGCTTTAGGTACAGTTTGCTCTTCTCATAGAGAGATGCTTCTTGTGGACCTGTGTTCCTAACACCTGGACTCCATATCAAAATATCTTTGGGCATGTGGTTATTTCCGGAATTCTTTCTTTTATTTCACATTGCAGTTATGAACTGTCTTCTAGCATTATAAAATGAATCCTTTCCTTTTGCACATTAACCCCTCTCCTTACCAGAAAGGAGGCAATGCAGCAGAACAGTTTGTTCCAGAACTTCCCGTGAGCCTTACTTGCCTGTTGTAGTGGACCCGATTTCCTGGGAGTTCTTGGTCTTGCATTCCCTGAGCAATGGAGAACGGCGCAGGTGCAAATCTGCTACCCAGAGAGCGCCAAAGGCCTCTACACTCCTCCTGATCTGTATCTGCAAGGGTTCACTTTCCAGCCTCTGGCAGTGACTAGAATGTTTACCTTGTTAGTCTCCGAGCACAGGTAATGGCAGATTAAACAGGACCAATGGGACCAACAGAAACAAAGTGTTCTTGATAAGGATCAGCTATTCCTAAAGGAAGCCAAGGAGGTGGAAGATGAGGGTACAGGGATAGGATTATTGGGGCAAGAAAAATAGATATTGCTCCCCTTAAATAAAATGCTTGCTGGTGAGGGAAGAATGCCAAGGATCCCCTGAGTTTTCCTTTCTCTTATTAATCAGAAATACCCTAAAAGGATAAAGGCCAAACTAGTCTGCAATCTGCATTTCCATGAAAGTGAACAGCACACAAATGGACAGTTTTAGTAAAATTGAATCACTGGAATGAAAAAGTATTCTTTGTTCATATACTGAAAATAGTACTGATTATGTGATCAGCTGTAGTTTCAGTGGAGTAACATTGTCTTTGTCTTTCTGCAAAATCAAACTTTTGTTATCTTAAAAATTGGTAAGATACCAGTGGCAGTCTTTGTGTATATATGTAAAAAAATATAGGGAAAAATTTACTAAGATAATTTATTGTATAAAATTTCAGCCTGCTTAATTTTAAAAACTGCATATTAGTTTTGGTTTTACTAAGCAATGCATTGCATACAAGATGTGTGATAATTATATACTGCTTCTGACTGTGTGAAGCTGGAATGGCTTTTTGGACAGTATCTAGTGGTTAAAGTTCTCAACTTTTTAGTGGTCAGTAGGCAGTGTTTTTTAGTTTATTTGTATGAAACAGTTTGTTTTTAATTTCCATTTCACCTTTGAAGATGAAGGATTCTATCATTAATATTTTTGGACTAGTATAGGTCATAGATAACTGCTCAGCACATGTATTCTGGACTGATGAGTAAGTCCTACCACTGCCCGTGAACTAGACAGGGGTAAGAGAGGATGGACGACGTGTGTCCATGTGTCTGCTCCACACGAGGAGTACAAATGCCGTGTGCTGCCAGCATGAACAGATAAAGAAAATGATAGGGAAAAAAACCTTAAAAACAAGTTTGGACAAGAAATAAGCACAGTAATCTGTGGATTATTATTTCAAATAGTTAACCCAAGCCTTTTCTGAAATCTTTCAAGGTACAGTAAAATTTATTTTGAAACTATATGCTCGTGTTATTTTCCTGATTTTTGGTAATTGTGTTACTGTTTGTAAGACAAGGTCCTCATTCCTGGAAAGTGTATTCCAACCTGTTTGTAAATGACAGGAACATTATTCTGCAACTGCAAGTGATCTAAGATAATAGAGACATACACATACCCAAGCAAGTAAAATTAAATGTGAATATATATTGAATATGTTCTTGTGTACTTATATGGGGCACTGATACAGTAGAAGAAAGCAAATATAGAATGTTGACAATGATAGTGGCACAAGCGCCTGGCTGGCAAGCACGAGGTGGTGAGTTCGATTGCCAGTACCAATAAATGAATAAATAAATAAATAAATACTTTAAAAAATGATGTTAATAATGAGAAATCTGGGTGAAGGCCATATGTGAGTTCTTTATTTTTATAATTTTTTGTCAGGCTGAAATTATTTCTAATTATTAAAACATTAATATTGATAATGAAGTAGAAATTGTGCGAGTCGTTCAAAAAGATATTTAACAACAAGTGAAAAAACGTGGTGTACATTGAGCTAATAATTCTACTTCTAGATCTCTCGAATACAGACAAAAGATGGGTATATAAATGTGTTCACCGCACACTTTTTGTGTGTGTGAAAATCAAAAAAAGATGATGTATTTGCAGGTGGGGGAAGGGGAAAGAGAAATGGTAGACAGCTACTCTGGATGAGTAGGGACTATGGGAAAGTGAAATACCCTTGACTTCTTTGTATTATAATGAAGCATTATAAATCTGAAATCTTCTAAATATACAACAATAGAAAATTGGCTTTCTAATGAGGGTATCTGTTATGCTGTGTAATGTTTAAAAATCATTCATTACTTTTGGAAAATATCCAAAATATTATAAATGAAAATAATCTTAGAAAACAATATAATATGGCAAAAATATTTTGCTCATGAGCTTTTTTTTCTTTGTTCATCAGAATGATATTGAGAGAGCATTGCTCAGCTGTTGGCTTGTGTAGTAAGGAGTTGGTGATTTTGTTTATTTCAACTACTTGATGACTTTCAGGTTTTTTTATGGAACTTCTGATAAATCACTTCAGATATAAAATATTAAGGTGTCCATATATTTACAAGTATACAACACTGTTAAAAACTCTCTTTGTGTAGAACCAGAGTCTTAAATTATAATACTACTTTTTAAAATTAAATAACAGTAATCAGTCTTCCAAAGATATATGCGGCCCTTAAGAAATGGTGCTAATTCTATTATTGTAAAGTGCACCAGACTTTGTCATTTTTCCACAAAATACATCCCAGAGATCACCTGCATAAAATTCACAAGGATTGCTAGAAAATAAAATTCTTCAAGTAAAAATTTCTGAGGTTGAAAATCAGTGAATATGTGTTTGTATTAAAGGTCTCTCATTCATTCCTGTTGATAAAAAAGTTGAGAAAGCATGCTTTAAGTAATTTGCTTTGTCAAGAACTATACTGAAGACCAAATTAATATTTAATAATTAGGGTTTTTTTTTAAAGCATCACACATTCTTCTTCAGGAACCTGTACAATTCTTTTAAAAAGTGGTTTCCTTTGTGAAAACGCTAAGCCGAATGCCTTGGAAGTCATCTTTGTGTAAAGTGATGTACCTCTGTGTGTTTGGCAACGTTTAAGGCATCTCTACCTTGGTAATCACTGTGAGGATTTATGCACAATGAATATAGATGTGGTTTTTAAATCCAAATTCATAATACAGAGTGCTCCGGGAGCTGTGTGACAAGAGCCTGTGAACCCAACTCAGTCTAGAATACCCATGGTCTGTTTGCTTGTATTTTAGATCTATTTTCCTTCGTTGTATTCTTTGCATGGGTTTATCATGTGTCAAGCTTCTTCCAGAGGGGAACTGTGGAAGGAGCTGAAATAGGTGTCTAGGTGAACGATGACTCATTCCAGTATAATATTTAGTTCTCAATATACATGTGATTTTTCTTATAAATTAGAGTGCAGAAAATTTCTTCATATCTTGCATATAATGCT
Organism: Hydrochoerus hydrochaeris; assembly: GCA_004027455.1. Lineage (NCBI taxonomy): Eukaryota > Metazoa > Chordata > Mammalia > Rodentia > Hydrochaeridae > Hydrochoerus > Hydrochoerus hydrochaeris. Next base: position 193,373 of record PVLA01000493.1, read on the forward strand.
TAGTATGGACTTTAGGGAAAGAGCTGATTCCTCATTTTTAAGTAGAAATATTGTCTGTATCATAGCTGTCATTCTTTTTTTCTAAATTTCAGACTTTGTTGATGGACCTATACATCACAAGGCTTTACTTATTTCTGTGACTGTCTGTAGTTTGCTGTTGGTCCTTATCATTTTATTCTGCTACTTCAGGTAAGTTTTCAACATGTAGGCGGAGAATTTTGTATTTACCTTATCTTCCTCACCCTAATATTCTGCTTTTATTTATTAAAGTTTTTAGTCACAGCTTTCTTTGACCTAATTAGCTCTGAAACTGCTATTGTTGAATATTTGTCTGAATAGCATTATATAGATATATGTAAAAAGATACCTATCTAATTTCTGCTTCAGATATCAAAAGGACTCATAAATATTTAATCCTTAAGGAAACTAGAGTAGTTGGGGAATTCAGGGACTTTTTGCTACTAACACTGGATTGTAAGCAAATAAAAGATCATATGGAACTTAGAGTAATTCAAGTAAGTCCTTATTTCCCGAGGTAAAAAAAATTCATCTTAGTATTGAGATTTTTAAACACAATTTGTAGATTAAGCATTAAAATCAAGTTCAGTTAGGTGCAATAAATTATTTTGTCACTTAATAATTTTCTTTTTTAGTTCATACAGTGTTAAAGACCTTTACATATTATTTGCCTTTCGAGCAATTTAATATTCATTTGTAGTATTCTGCAAATGGGTCAGTCAATTCAAATGAATTTATAGTTGAAGACAGTTACTAACAAAATGTTTTTAAAGTTTAATTTTATTTCATTTGTTGCTGTTTTATACATTACCTTATATGACAGAGTTAACTATAATGTTTTCTATAAACCAAGAACTTTTGTCTTTGATTAATTAGAGGCGTTTCAGAAAAAGATTTTAGGAATAAATATTGTAAGTGGGATAACTAACAGAATATAGTCTGTTTGATATATACAGTTAAACAGAAAAGAAGTTTAAATGTTGGGACACTAAAAAACATGCAGTTAATTAAAGAATAGGTCAGCAACGTAATTATAATTTGTATTTTTGAAACTATAACTAAGGACAGTATTTGGCTTGTATTATTTATATGTTAAAATCAATATATTACAAAGTTTTTACCCCTGTTTTGTACTTTGATTTCTAAAATTATTCCCATCGTGTTTAGGTATAAAAGACAAGAAACCAGGCCACGTTATAGCATTGGGCTGGAACAGGATGAAACGTACATTCCTCCGGGAGAATCCCTGCGAGACCTGATTGAGCAGTCTCAAAGCTCGGGAAGTGGATCAGGCCTCCCTCTGCTGGTATGAGAAGGAATGGCGAGGAATGTCTTCAGAAAGGAAATGTCAATACAAACTGGGTTTCAGTTTACTGAAACAGATAGGGCAGCAGACCAGGAGAAAGCTTCATGCAGCCAGTTAGACATCAGATCTCAGAAGCAGGGCTTGCTGATAACATTTTGACATGCTGGGGTAAGGTGATTGTTTTTTAATGAAAGTGTATGGTTACAACCCAGACCCTCAGACATTCTGATAAAGAGCTGATTAGAGAACAGTAAACGTGGGACCATCTTCCCTCTGTACCTTTACCGCACTTTGGCCCTACCTTTGAAGGCAGAAAGGTTACGACTACCTGGGATCTGAGTGCTTCTCCAAAAGGAGGAAGCTGCCTGTTAGCTGTGGGGTTTGCGTTTCAGGGTGGTCTTAGCTTTTGCATTTAGAGAGGTTTAATTTTCTGATGGTCAAAGCTCCCAGCCTTGATGAGAACCTACACCCAATCTGAGGCACTCGTCGTCTTGAGAAACATGACTGACTCTTTTATGGACCACAAAGAGCAGCTATTGGAAGTCATAATGGAAATAGTTTTAATGAGGAATTTTTTCTTAATAATTCTTTTAAGATTGATTTTCCTGGTCTTCTTAGTCTGGTTCTGACTTTAGGTATCTTGTTTACTTGACTCACTGGATGATGTTTTATTTATTACTCTAAAAATGTTTTTGAGATGTGACCAAAACCAAATTATATAGGTGTTTGAGGCATTGTGATGAAGACTATGGCCCTTAAGATTTAAAAAAAATTAGTACAAGTTCTAGTGACCAAATACCTTGATTTTAGAATTTTTAATGTTGCAAATATAATTATATTTTAAATGTATGTTTTATTTATAAAGAAAAATGTAAATCATCCATTTGATATTGATGGATTCAGTGTGCCTGCTTTTGAAATTGTAGCCAATTTGTCCCCTCACTCTTTTTGTCATCTAACTCCCCCTTCTCGTTACCCTGGAGGTACCTTTCTGAAGTTTTTGATCCTGCTGTGTTAGTTTGCTGGCTGTAACACTCATGCCTAGCACTATCTCTGGATCCCCTTTCGCAACCTGACCCACATGACACCTTAGCCCAGCCTGCCTACCCACCCTGTCTCTGCCTGTCTCAGCCAGAACCAAAGCTCTAGCATCACCTCTGAGCAATCATTTCTCAGACAGGGTCTGTACTCCTGCCTCTGTAAAGGCAGTCTCTCTGTGGTACCTTCCTCCAACTTTGGGCCCCACACCTGCTTCCCATTTTACCTCTAATGGCTTCTCAGTTACCTTGGATCGAGCCAGTTTGTATTTTGTTATAACAATTTCTTTTTATTAGTCATGTGATAGTTTAAAAATGCTTTAAGTGGGGTTAATGTCTCTGTGTCTTTGGTTGAACTGTGTCACCTTTAGGAGGTGAGGTGAGTACATATTATTTACTTGGGATCCCCAGGAGAGTGTTTGATTCATTAAACAGGCCACTCAGTCATTTGTTTAAAAAAACCAAAAGAAAAAAAAAAACTTTCAGGTCTTGCTTTTACTATCTACAGAAATACTGTTTCTATAATTTAGACACCAAACATTATCATTTGGAATATTGCCCATAAATCTTAAGAGTGCAATATCTCTCCATATTTCCTATTCATCTTGTAGATCTCTGGAAAATGGTACCAAGAGACGAGGGTGGGGGAGAGGAGAATAAGGGTGTGTTCTGTATGTGCAGCAACTCCCCATGGGGAGTGTGTTCGTTATGTGCTGCAAAAATTGAGAACTGCTAGACACTCCAGACAGTGGTCTTTATATGTTCCCACTTACAATTCATAGTGTCCCTGTGAGGAAATACAGCCACATGTCATGTAATGACAGGACAGGTTCTGAGAAATGCATCACAAGACTATTTTTTTGTCATGAGAATATCGTAGAGTGTTTCTACACAAGCTAAAACAACCATACCGTCATGTAGTGGTATAATCTCATGGGGGTCATTACTGCATAAGCAGCCTGTCCTCATGTGTTAGGTGACACGTGACATATGTATAGGTATGTCCACCAGCTGAGTGTCACAGAAGCCAGTATCTGTGCCAGTAGGTGATATGCCTCCTGAATCTTTGCCCTTAACATCTGTAAAATGTGAAGCAGATGTTAATGAAAACAGTGAAATGGATTTGATTGGGCACTGGGGAGGGTTCTATAGAGCCTGGTTCACTAAAGAAAATTTTCAGTATTACAGCTTTTAATGTTTGGTTCTAAGATTTGGTTTGCAAGGTCAACAATGTAGAGGTGTACAGTAATCCCTCCAGGTATTGTATTATATGAGTGACTACCTCACCATAACACTTGATTTGTTCTTACCTCATCAGCATAATGTTTTACATGCAAACACATATTTGGAACTAGTATTTATCAAATGATTTTATGTGTGAGCTTAATTTTGGATTTTTACTTTTTCATGAGATATCAATTTCTTCATCAAAAAAGAGTAAAAGAATTGTTCTTAAGAATTAAGATATAGGGCCTGGAATTTTGCTTAGTGGTATAAGTGCCTGCCTGGCAAGCACGAAGTTGTGAGTTCAGTCCCTGGTACAAAAAAAAAATTAAGAGATAAAGTATGTTTCTGTTCTCTGTGTCACATATATGTGTGTTTACATATTAATATATGACAGATAATTTAATTATATAAGAAATAGTGGTTATTGCTGTAATATGTGCCCTATTTGACCTTGTAAAGAAACAGAAAGTTTCTTTAAGAAACTTTAAGAAACAAAAGAAACAGAAGTTAAATTACTAAATATTAGCCTTCTTAAGTGAGGACTCACGCAAAAAATTTTTGAATATATATCAAAGTTTTTCCAAGTGTGTGTGTGGAGGAGTGTGTGAATGTGTGTGTGTGTGTGTTAATTCAGATCTTACAGAGTACACTGTTAATGACCACATGTTTACATACATGTACATATACCAGTATGTACATGGACTGAAGCATCTGATAGTGTCTGATGTTTACCACTGAATAAGACAGTAACCCTGAAACAGCAGTAACACCTGAGTCCTCAAACATTCACATGGACCCAGTGCTCATGGAGTAATTCTTTTTTATTGGAGCTATAGTTACAGTGATTGTATGATGTAGGTGCACTACCATTCCATCAGTGTGACAAGTGCTAAGATAACCGACTTTGAAGAGGAAACATACTTTGGCTCACAGCTTTAAGAGGTTTTAGTGTGTAATTGGTTAGCCTGTTGTTTTGAGACATGGCAGCAGCATATCTTTCTGAGACCTTGTGGAGAAATGGAAGTGCTCACCTTCTGAGCAGGAAGCAAAAGAGACAAGAGTTTCACAGTCAACTGGATTATATGGACCTCCCAACCTAAAGAGTTCCCCAGGTTCCACCTTTTAACAGCTTCACGCCTCCCTAGTGGACAGAGCTGCAGACTACCCCTGAACAGCAGACCTTGGAGGAATACTTTTTAAGACCCAAATTATTGCAGGACATTTTATTTATATAATCATTTCAAAAAATGATACTAAGAATGTAATGGAGAATAAAACTTTAGGTACAGAAAGACCAGAAACATTTGCTAAATCAAATAAATAGTCAAATCAGTTTCTCAACTTTTCAAGTTATATTTTCAGATCCTTTGATGCTATCTCAAATAAAAGTGTGCTTTAAATTTCTGAATATAATTTAGCAATACTTTTTAATCTTAGAGATTAGTTGTTTTTGTTGTATCAAGCATTGCCAATTCTGTCAGTACTTTCATTGAAGCAGAGACATTATCATCAGAAAAGGAGCAGATGCAAAACTGCTGTCTGTGTTAGGAAATGTGCCCTACATTGACAAGAGCAATGCTTGGTAACATCTGTATATTGAATATGGTATTTCTTCAGTAAGTGTGAAAATGAGGTAGTAATGGTTCTGACAGCAAGTAGCACTACCTTTTAAATTGAGAAAAAAATCCATTTTGAAAAAAAAATAGAACTAATCCTTATCGGTAGACACCTGTGGTAAATAGACTAATGTCTCCCCTCCCTATCGTACTCTGTAGAATTTGTTATGTAAAGGCAAAGAATTGTTACATATGCTGACCAGTTGACTGTGATATGAGATTATTCTGGTTTGCTTTGGTTGTGTGGTTCCTAAAAGTGCAAAGACAAAAAGAAAAACTAAGTGTTTAATGAATATAAACCATATTTCTTAAACAGAGTACATTCCAGTTTTCTGATCAGATTTTATGAGTTTTAACCTAAATTCTTTGTCTTTCAAATTATGTGAACATGCCACAGATGTTTAGCAGCACTTTCATTCATAGAATAACTGATATTAGTGTTCTTAAAATACTTGATTTTAAGTGCAGATGGAAGGAAGATTATACATAGAGAGTTAAACTTGATGTCACTTAACTCTCATATTTTCTTTTTCTTTGTCTTTACTGTTCTCTTTATAGCTCTTTGGAGCTGCCTTACAGCTTAAGTAACTAACCTCTCCAAATTGTTAATGTTAACTTTTTTCTTTAATCTGCCATTTTGAATTTTTGACTGACAGCTCTTCTACTTGAAAACTGTAGGGGTTTTTTTGTTTTTTATTTTAAAGAGAAAAAAAAACAAGCAAAACAACACAGAACAAAGCCAATTGCAATAAACCAGCATAAGTGACAGAGGACCTCAAAACAACATGAAATCAACAATGGTCACCACAGTGCCTCCTACCTCCCCCAAACGGCTGCAGATACCCTTATACATAGTAGAAATAAAACAGAACAGAGTAGAGCCAATAAAAATAAGAGAATTAATGCAACCAAGGACCCCAAAACAAGACAACAGTAAATGCAAAATGGCCACCATAACATATCTTTATCCTTGAAATAGCTGCCCATGCCATTGGACACAACCAAACCAAACCAAACCAAACCAAACCAAACCAAACCAAACCAAACCAAACCAAACCAAACCAAACCAAACAGAATAAAACCCAACCCCAAAAAACAGTGAAAATTATACAGAACTTCAAAACAAGATAATAGGGAGTCAAAATTGACTACCACCCTTGAAAGGAGATCCCCCATAGATGCCACACTGCACACCGTGATCCTCTGAATAGATGATCAGATCCCTGGCCCTAGACCTCAAAGTCAGTGAAACACCAAACACCACAAACATCAAACTGCTCTTTAGTAGCCATTGTCGCAGCCGTGCTTCTCCAGGTCAGCAGGTCACCTGTGGGGATGGGGGTTGGCTCCTCTCTCCTCCCAGCCCAGGCACGAGAAAGGGCCAGGTATCGCTGTCCCCGCCGTGGCAGGGGATTGTGCATGATGCTGGTTTGCAGGAGGGCCTGCTTCCTTGCCGGAGTCCAGCTGCGGCAGGGCTCAGGGGTCCCAAAGGTGGTCAGGGAGTCGGCAAGTGAGAGACAGAAGACACTGCACACCAGTATGTGAGTGAATCTGAATCTATCTTATTTTTTAGAAGCTGGAGTATATATTTGCTAACTTTTGGCAGTAACTTAAACCCCAAGCAGGAAGCGTCCCAGGCTTAGGGCCAGGCAGGGATAATCTTAAACAATATGTGTTAATTAACTTTTTTCACCTTTGTTAAACTTTAATCTTGTTACTAATTAGCTTGCAAAAGCAAACATGCTATACCCTAGCCCCAATACTTCCTGTTCTATTTATATTGATTCTTTTCTTTGTTGGCCAGATTTTTCTGTCTTTCTTTTAACATAGTTATGTAATGTTTTTTATCCTCTGTTGATCTAATACAATAGGGTGGCCCATTCCTAGCTAACTTTTCCATGAAATTTAATTGATTATATTTGGCCCATTTTCCTTTGATATTAACTATTCTTTGCCCATGCTTATCATAAATCCCTGTGTAAGACAGAAGGGGGTCAGGCACTTGAGGTAAAAGGTTTCTTGGGGGCTTTAGTTTGTAATTTCTGATAGAGAAACTTCCCTGGATCAAGGGCAGTTGTCTCACAGGAATTTTGTAAATCCTCCCCCATGAGCTCTTTCATTTAAAGCTTTTGTATAAACTCTCTCATACTACTCACAGAAGGTAAAATTTCACAGTTAGTTTTCACAAAGTTATCTAGAAGGTTTCTAGTAACTCCTCTGGAGTTTCTATTTTCGATTTCATATTGAGTATTGCATGGAAATATATATATGGGAATTAAACAAATTACAATTATCAGTACAAAACATTCCAAGATCCCTGCACCCAATTCCCACATGTGGTGTCCTTTTTCTGGAGAAGCGATTCCTTGAAGCGCTCTCCTCCACCCATGGACCTTGTCACAAGGCGTGGATGGACTAGGACGCGGCATGGATGGAAAAGGGCGCCGCACTTCCTGTTGACTCCTTGTTTTCTTCCCCTGCAGTCCATGAATGGTGCTGACCCATGGGAAAAGGCTAGAGTCCAGCTGTCTCCCAGGTGATGGTTGCCCTTGCATGGTGCTGGCCTGCAGGGGGAGCCACCTGTTGTTGAGGCCTATGTCCTCCCCCCTAGTTCACGATTGGCACCAACTCACAGGAAAAGACTAGGGTCTGGCTGTCTCCCAGCAGTGGCAGCCCACATGCGATGCTGGTTTGCAGGGGGAGCTTGCTTCTTGTTGATTTCTTGTTTTCTTCTCTCACACTCAATGAATGATGCTGACCCTTGGGAAAAGGCTAGGGTGTGGCTGTTCCCCAGGTGGCAGCAGTCTGTGCATGGTGCTGATTCATAGGGAGGGCTTGCTTCTTGTTGATTTCTTGTTCTTTTCTCTCACAGTCCAAAAAGTATAGTTTTTAATAATCTCTTCCTGCTTGCTTCATTTCATCTCCTAGCTCTTAAATATTTCATGGAGTTATTTGACACTTCCTGTCTATTGCAATATGTAATCTGAAGGTGTTAAATCTCATGCCGTGGCTTTCCTGACTCCCTTTTGTAGTAACTGTTTACTTCTGTTTTAAGGTGTTTAGTCCATAAGCTCTTCTCTCATATTCTTCCTTCTTTTTCTCCATCTATTTATCCCCTCCTCCTTCCCCTCTCTTGTTTTCTTCTTTGTGAGCCTATAACAGATTTTCATAATGCAGCCATATGTCAAGTGTTCTTGAGGCAAGACCTCCTTTAAAGTACTATTCATCCTGCCATAATTTTGGGATAAAAAGTATTTTAGTTTTCTCATTGCTAGGATAAAATATCCAACACTCAAAGTTAAAGGAGCAAAGGTTTATTTAACTCACAGTTTGTAGAGGTTTCAGTCCCTTATCAGCTGCTCCAAGGCTTGGTAGCTTGGCATAGGGGCATTGCAGAGGAGAAATAATTCATGGCAGGCAGGAGGTAGCAAAGTAACAAGAGACAGCCATGGTGCTTTCTATCCCTTATGTCTTATGCACACTTAGGGCAGATAGAACTCACACCTTTACCCTAGCATTGTACCATGAAGCAGTTGCAGTATCACACACTCTAGATCCAACCACCTCTAAAAAAAAAGCCATCTATGGCTTTTGAGGCTTTGGGGGACATCTCAACATAAGCCATAACATATGTCCCCCAAAGACCCGTGCATATTCCTTTATGGAAAAAGCATTTAGTCCATCTCCAAGAGTTCCCAACATCCTGACAGTTTGAGCATTACTGAAAAGTTCAAGTCCAAAGTCTCCTCTGAGATTCAAGGCAAACTCTTAGCTGCAAGCCTGTTCAAATGACACTTCCAACATTGAATGGAACAATATAGACATTTCCATTCTGAAAGTTACAGACAGGGGAATACAAAGGAATGGGAGCAAAGCAAGTCCAAAATCCAGCATGGCAAAAATTAAGTCCTGTAGTTACATGTGCAGTACCCTGGGCAATCCATGAGAAGATGCGAACTCTACAAGGATGGCTCCACCTCTACATCACTTCTGTTGTTTGTAACTCCCATGACTTCTTTGGCTGGCTTTGCTCACTAATTGGAGACTTCATTGGATAATCCACATTTCTGGCTTCTCCAAACTTCTGGAGTCTCCACAGTACCCTCAGCTTCACACTCACAGACTTATACACTGCCCTCTCAGGAGCACAATGCCTGGCCTTCAAGGCCTTCTTCCTGACCCCACAATTTTGTATTCTGCATGCACCTAAAACTAGTGCCACATGGTGTTGCCGAAGTTTGTGGCTGTTTGGAACAGTAGCCAGGCTTGCTTCTCTCTTACCTATAGGAGTCCAGTGTCTATGAACCCAAATCCAAGGAACAAATTTTCTAGGCTGCCACCACTCTGGAATGTGGTACTCTGGTGCTCTTGAAGGAAAGCCTTTCATTTTTGCAAACTTGAGGTTGCAAAGGGTGAAGTCCTGATGCTGCTTGTGATGGCCTAAGGCCATCTTTTCTATTCTCCTGTTCCTTCAGAGAAGTCAAGATCTCCTCTTCTCTATATTTTCAGCCCACAGCTTTACTGTGGCTTTCTTTCTGGGCAAACACACAGCATTTTATGTTATTCTGCTGGGATTTTTGCTCTTGATGCTCAATGTAGGTTTGGCTAAAAGCCCCCAACAATAGCCATGCTGCCACTTCTACATTAGACTGACTTGAAATTTCTTCTACAAGATTAATTAGTCCACAACATTTAATCTCAGTCTGAAGCAAAGTCTCTAGATACGAGCAAAATGCAGACAAACTTCCTGCCAAGCCATAACACATGTCTGTCTGTAGTCTTCCAGTTAGTGCAGACCTTCTTCCCAGTACAAATCTGAATCTGGTCTTTACTGGTGGAATTTCTATCAGCCTTCTGGTCTCCAGAGCTCTGGCCAGAATCTTCCATACAGAACAGCCTACAGTGTTCCAGCTCTACTCTGTCAGACAATATCTCCAAACTTTTCCTAACTCTTTTCCCTCCTACAAGTCAGCTCTAAAGGCTCCTAAACCACATGGTCAGGTACGGTCACAGCAGCCACTCCACTTCTCTTGTACCAAATTCTGTCTTAGTAAATTTTCTCATTGCTGAGACAAAACAACTGACACCTAAAGTTAAAGGGAGAAAGGATTATTTATCTCACAGTCTGTAGAGGTTTCAGTCTATAGTTGGATGGCTCCAAGGCAGGGTGGCATGGCACAGAGGCATCACAGAGGAGACAATTCATGGCAGGTAAAAGCTACCAAAACAACAAGGGATGGTCAATCTCTCTCTATTTCTTATATCTTATCCAGACTACTTTTGGCAGGTAGCACTTACAGCTTTAATCTTAATGCCTTGGATCCTAGCATTGTTCTCTAAGTCAATCCTAGCATCACACACTCTAGCTCCAACCACCTCTGAAAAAGCCCCACCTATAACCACATGAAGCTTTGGGGAGACATCTAAACACAAGCGATGACAAAAAGTATACTACAAGACATTTCCTCAGAAAAGGTTTTGTAGGTTGTTTTCATGTAGAGACATGGCATACTACCAACCTAACACATCTTTAGTACTATTTGATAGTACCAACTTAAAGCCAAAGCATTAGGTTAAGTTCTTCTAGATTTAAAGGGGTCAAAGTTTAGACTCTGCATATCATGCAGATATTATTCTCTGCCCAATCACAACCTGTCTTTTGTAAACAATAAATCATCCCCTGCTCTGGTCTCAAATCTTTCCCTTTCTCCTCATTATAATAGATAAAATGAAATGTTTGCTCATTTGGAAACAGTATTTCGAGCATCCAGAATCCCTAGTCTCAAATACATTTGAAAAACAATAGCATAAATTAATACATATAACTTGTCTATATATAGAAACTTACTGACTAAATATATTTTATATGCGTTAATTGTTTCTTCTCTAGAGGAAAAAAGATAAAACAGATCTGCAGTCTTGTGCCCACACTGACAGAGTGTTTTGGGATTTAACAGGTCCAAAGGACGATAGCAAAGCAGATTCAGATGGTGAAACAGATTGGAAAAGGTCGTTATGGAGAAGTCTGGATGGGAAAGTGGCGTGGCGAAAAGGTAGCTGTGAAAGTGTTCTTCACCACGGAGGAAGCCAGCTGGTTCCGAGAGACAGAAATATATCAGACGGTGCTGATGAGGCATGAAAACATTTTGGGTGAGTAAAAGTCTGTATGGCAATGTTTGGGGTTTTCTAGCTTTCCTCTGCTTTTCTGTTAACATCTACCTAGACCCATTATGAAACATAGACATTTTCTTCTTAGTATTGGCCCAAAAGCTTTACACACTTCCACTGGGAGACAGCACAGGAGGGATGAACGAGGCACTTCTGTGAGTGCATGGTGAGATGGACATGGGATACTCTCAAATGTGTTTTCTTCCAAAACAGGAATTGCTAATATAATACCAGAATTTCTAAGGCTTTGTTAGGGATTTTAAAGAGCATATTTTTATTGAAGTGTTATGCAAAGTCAGAAGCATTTTATTAATAGGGTTTATTTATATTGAGAGTTTGTGTTGAGAATTGATTTCTTATTTTCTGAGGCTGGACAGGATCTGTCTGGATCATTCAAGAAGGGATGTTGTATTTGCCTTAATGCAGGACTGTTTTATAAACAGTGCTTACCTGGAGCTGTTATACCATAAAATAATTTATATATCAGCTGCTGATCAGAAAAGTATTGTGTTTGCATATGCAATTTTTTAATCTTTCTGTATCCCTACAATTTTGATTACCTCTGGTTGGTATTTGTAATTTAACACTATTGTAGGCATAATTGGGAAAGTAGGTGAGGATGCTAAACAGGAGAATCTAGACCAAGAATGATATTGAAAGTATGAATTATTCCTGATTATATTTCAAAAATGCCACCAACTCTTTTGTCTTTTTTCTTTTTAGGGTTCATTGCTGCAGATATCAAAGGGACAGGGTCCTGGACCCAGTTGTACCTCATCACAGACTATCATGAAAATGGTTCTCTTTATGATTATTTGAAGTCCACCACCCTTGATACTAAGTCAATGCTAAAACTAGCCTACTCCTCTGTCAGTGGCCTATGCCACTTACACACTGAAATCTTTAGTACCCAAGGCAAACCAGCGATTGCCCATCGAGACCTAAAAAGCAAGAACATCCTGGTGAAGAAAAATGGAACTTGCTGTATAGCTGACCTGGGCCTAGCTGTTAAATTTATTAGGTTAGTATCAGAATGAACAAGTGTATTTCCTAAAATTATTCTCATTCACTTTGTGCAGATGCTGTGTACATTCTGTAGCTTGGTGCTTCTGGGATGTATTTAGTAGATGAGGAATTCCATTCATTTCAACTCCTTAGAAAAAAATGCCACCACATATTTCCCCTGTTCCACAGTGTGTTTAGGTCCATGCTCTTGTTGCTGTGCTCTGCAGTGACCTGGCATAGAGACTTCCTATTGGGTTCGCAACTGATAGGAAACTGTATAGAAAAAATGTGGTCAGTATCTCGAAACCTGTGCTCAGAATTCTGCCAAATGCATGAAGATAGGAAAAGATTCATGAGAGCCCTGCCAGCTGCACAGGCAGTGTTTCCTGTGTGGTAGCAGAGAGAGAGAGGTTGCATAGGTGTTTTAGGGGAAATATCAGAAATTAATAAAACACAGCTAGTATTGTACTGTGGCTTAAACAGTGGTTGGAGCGCCTGGCCAGAGACCCAAGTGCTGACAGTGCTTTTCAGACTCCCGTGGACCCCAGATAACGTTCATAGGTTCCTTGAAATGATGAGTGGACAGGCTAGTGACTGGACTCGATTTTGGTCACCTTTATTTTAATCAGAGTAGCTCCTTTTATCTCCATTGCAATTTAATTAGAGGAAAGGTACCTCTGTTATGGAAAAAAAAACATACAAAACGAGTTTGTGAACTACCTCCATTATCAAAGTAGAACTACTGCTTTATAAGACTCAGTTTAGCCTCAGCCTTTATTACATGGTTGGACCCTCCTTTTGGGATTTTCCCAAAGAGAACTCTAGCACATGGAGAAGGGCTCAAAGCAGAGTCATAGAGAAGAGTCAGAATTTGAAAAATAAAACTCCCAAGAAAGGCCTGTTGAGTTGGTGCTTTACTCTTCAGGTAAAGGCCGAGATGCGATTTAATAAGGGGCCCCCATATATGAAAGTCGCCACCATTTAGAAGATGGCATATTGAAGTTCTTGATCTTTAACAGCAAAACAAAAGAAATGATTTGTTTTGCAAGTTTAAGTTAGAAAATATGAACCTTTTGCCGGTAAAGATTATTAAACTCCTTTTCCTTTCTGAATTCAATTTTTTAATGACCTGCCACCCTAGTCAAGTCTCCATCTCAAAAATCTCCATGTTCCTCAGACCAGAGCCTCTTCCTCTGCTCTGTTGAGTGTCTTCAGCACCCCAGAGGGTAATCTGCTTTTCCTACCTGGTCTTTAAGCTGTCTTCAAGTTTGGCTTCTTCTCCCCACTCTGATGACTCTGCTGCATTCATAAAAGTGCCATTTTGGTTACCAGAGCCTCATCTTCCTGCCCTGCCCTTGTCTTCATGGAATTCCAGCCTTCCCTTCTGTTCCTGGTGTGTCTTCAGTGGCTTCGGTGGCCAGGTTTCCTCCCCTCTCTCCCCGGGTTCTGCTCATGTGTTCCCTGTCACACATTTCCTCCAGCTTTTCTTTCTAGTTCTCGGTTTGCTTGCCCCATTTAAAACATGGGGCCCCTCATGTCTTCCTTTGTTCCCTGATTGCTGGTTTCCCAGCTGACTGAGTCTGTCTTCACGACATCCTCACTTGCACCTGGCCAGGCTGCCATCTGCACCGTATTTCTGGACTCTGGAGTAATGCATCTTTCAGTTACTTCTGCTTTCCAGTCTCCTCTATATGTTGCTGCCAGAATTATTTTCTTAAAGCCTACTTTTGGACGTTATTATAATGTCTTATTTCCCATGGCTTCAGGCTAAAATGGAGTTAGAGTCCCTTGGTACAGTCAATTCTTTGCTGGTCCTGGACTATATTAGGTCTGTTCCCACCACACCACTTACTTTTCGCTGTGTGTATTCTGAATACTTTTTGCCACTTGCATGCCCAGGTGTTTTTAACAGGCTTCGTTATACCTGAATACTCATGTGCCATTCTCTAAACCACCACTGGTCTTTACAGTTTTTTCATCAGAGACATCTTGCCCTCTGACAAGGCTGATTTTCAGTTAATCTTCTTGTGCCCTCCAGTGGGACCCTCTGTGTATTATTGTGACATTTCTTACACTGTCTTATAGCAATCATTGGCAGATTTGACACTTCCAGTGCAGCATAAGCCCTTTGTAGGTACTTAATGTGTATTTTTCAGATTTGCACCCCATTTTCTTTCCCATTACTAAGGGATTGCTTGAAATTTTTATATAATGAATAAATGAATGATTCCATATAGACTATAGAATTAAGGAAGAGGGCTGGGGATTTATCTCAGTGGCTTAAGCACCTGCCTGGCAAGCATAAGGTTGTGAGTTCAATCCCTGGTACAAAAAAAAAAAAAAGGAAGAAAGCAACTTTTCTTAGCTCTGGAGAATCACTACATTCTGGACTAAATTTGTCTTTCCCATTTTGTATTCTACCAACTCTCCACTTTCTGTGTTTCCTTTGTGAAACTGAATGTGTGTTTTTTCCTTATGTGCCCCATCTTCCTACCACTTTGCTTGTGATTACACAGTCTGTAACTTGGAATGTGCCTACCTCTCCAGGTGCCTTAATCTGATTTGAGATGTGCCTCTGGGTCACTTTGTCCCCAGTGAGGAATAATGGCACTCGACTCTACACTCCTCTGATCATTTCCTGGCTGTTGTCTGCATGGTATTACAATTATTTTGGTGCATGCCTTGTCTTTCCTGTTAGTCCTTAAAAGCAGGATCCACACCAGATTTAATAACGTGTTTCCCATTTGAACTGACAGCAAGTCACTCATTGTATTTCTGTATCGTTTTAAATAAATAAATATAGGTAATAGCAAAGTAATTGAACCTATCTTCTTGAAAGATCTTTAAACAAAGACTATCTGTTACATTTCTGAAACTTAGCCTCTCAACTTTTATGTGAACTCATCTAGGAAGTGGGAGAGATTCCTTTGAGGGATACTTAGTGATAGTGACCATCAGTCAAGGTAGGCAAGTGATGAGATGGTGGCCTGGACATTGATTGGCTGCACACACTCACGTAGCTACAGACCAGCTGGTGGACATTCATCTTTCAGGCCATTTCCTAGTGCATTAAATGGACATTTCATTTGCTAGTGTCGAGTCCATTTTATATTTTTCTTTCCTATATTTTAAAGCTTGTACTTCCTAATTTTTAGCCTATCTTTTAAATAATGTAGCTATATGTTTCTTTAGTTTTCACTCTTTTTCTGACCATTTCATAGTGTGCATGTTGTGTGTGTGTAGATGCATAGATGTTTGGAGTATGTTTTATCCCAAGTGGAGTCATAGCAAACAGAGCTGAATTTTCAGACTTCATAGGTGATTATTCTATGAGAACTTTATCTTTTCCTTAATGTCTACATGGTGTTAACTGTTCTCTCAGGCTTTTAAGTTATTTCTGGGAGGTTCCCAGGGAAACTCAGAATCCAAGAGAGAGACAGAGACAACGAGAGAGCACTAGGGTGGTGCCTTAGAGATTTCCTGCTGTGCAACATTTTTGCGTTGGTTTCTCCCTGTAGTCTTTAAAATGATGCAAGTGCTGATGCATTTCCTGCTCAGCTGTGATTCAGGTAGTGCCTAGCAGCAGTCACATCTCGCTGCCTCTCCACTGGGAAGGGAAGACAGTGTGCGTGCATCTTGAAGGCCTGTGCGCTGCTTTACATGTTTCACTCTAGAAGATCAAGCAGCCCCTTCTGATACTTCAGTGTCAGAATAAAATATTTTCCTAGCAGGGAAATAAATCCTGGCCCTGGGCCTTTCAAGGATTAAATTTAAATAGGGAAACCTATGGTGAAGACTAGACTGTTGGACTGTTGGCCCATCTGTTGATTGATGACTGTCAAATTGTCCACGTACAGAAGACATGGGTGACCCAGCCCATGAGTACTGAATTTCCTGAGCCCTTCTAGTGTCAGTACTTTTGGCCTCACTTTTGCTTTATTTACTCTCTGGGTTGCCTTTTTTTTTTAAGTGGCATGGCTACATGACTTGCCAAAGTCACAGACTGCAACCAACTCCACCTCTTAGTTGTAAAGTTCTGTTTCTGAGAATTCCTGAGATTTCTTGAAATGTAAGTATGGCAGCATCAAGCTTCAATAAGAAGAGCTACACACAACTCTCCTCATTGGCGAACTTGACTGGGTAGAGTTCAGCTGAGGTAATGAATGTATTAACACTCAACTTGTGTTGTCACCATGTACTGATGCCCTAGGGGCTGTCAGGGAGGGACCTTTCCCATGGGAGTTATACGCTCCTATTACCCTTTCTTTAGTGTGTCTGCCTGACACCTGTGGACAGGAAGAGGACCTCTGAGTCTTGATGTTCCCCTTCCTTTCTTCGTGCTCTGGCTCTGTACTGTTGTACACCTGTACAATGTCAGTGTTCTTTGTTCCCTTCCTGGTGCTGCACATAGCCTTGAGAACTCGCAACCTCCGTGTCTGCCCTGGTTTGGGAGAGCCACCCAAAGCCCACACCCGGAGGAAGCTCTCTGGTCATCAGTGTGGCTTTCTTATTCCACAAGAATTTTTTTTTTTATTGCCACTGCTAAACAAATGATTTTGGTCAGAAATAGAACCTAATTTCCATGTCTCTTGAGGTATTGCTACCTGAAGGTAGCCCTGTATTTTGAGATTCAAACACAATTAGACGTTAATAGCCCCATTCCTGCCTAGTGCTTTTGGAGTTGGGCATTATTCACAGCATGCGTGGATGTTCTGGGGTGCTCATTTCATCTCTGGCACATCAGTCTTATATTTCTCTGCTGTACACTTTCCTTATAATGATGAATTTTCCCCCAAACTACCACTAGCCGAGGGCTTCTTTTTTGAGGGGGAAGGTAACAGGGATCCAACTCACAACCTCGCGCTTGCCAGGCAGGCACTTATGCCACTGAGCTTCTTTACTGGGAGGGCTTCTTTACTGGGAGTTATGGTGCATAAAGTTTTGCCTGACATTCACACCTCTAGGTCATGTTCCCAATTGTCTCTTTCTTAACTTCTCATGATCTTAGGCCGAAAAGGAGGATTCATCTTCTCCCTAGCCAAAGTCTTCATATCCCCATCCTCACCTTATTGTGGAGTTTTTCCTTAATCAAGAAACTGTATATAGTTTTGTTTTATTTTGTTCTAGCCCAACTGTCCCTTATTTATATGAAAAAATATCTATGAAAGTATGATTCTAACACAAAGCTTTTTCCTGGAAACAATTTCTGTGACATCAAATTATTTTTATTTTCTTCCAAGCCTACCCAATGCATCTCATTGGTATTATGTTTCCAGGAACAAAAGCCCTATTGGGTCTCATGGAATATGAATTGGATAATGGGGTAAAGTTCCCCACCCCTGCGATTCTCAAAACCCACCTCCACAGTTGGGACTGCTTTGTGCAGAGAGCAGTGACCCTTCATGGGAGAGGAGGAGAGGCCATGTCTCCTGCGTTTAGTGCAGCACCCACATTTCTGACAGAATAGTCTCAGCTTTCCTTCATCAAAACTCATCCTTTCTGTGAACTTCTCTGGTTTATAGATAGATGACTTTGGATTGTTAGGACCTTCTGCTTATACGCTATCTTGTAATACTTAAAATGTACATTTTTTAAGTTCCTGATCCTGTTGGGCTCTTTTTATACACATGCACAAACATACACCCCACAACATGTATTCATGATCTGTATTTGTAATACACAGAGAAGTATTTTTAAAAGACATCTGTGTAATCATTTAATATTAACAAATTTTAATAATTTGTCCTTTTTTCCTGGTTTCTTAAAAGAAAGAAAATGTTGAAAATAGCTATTTCTATTCCTGTTTTATTCCCTTTAGTTCCTTTAGAAATAACCAGTATCTTTTTTATATTTTCCATGTATGATTTTAGGATCTGACCTATAGAGTTACTGGAGGCTTGGGATTATTTTTCCACATCTCCACCCTCTCTTCAGTGTACATCTTTTCTTGCTAGCCTTGGATCTCATCTGTCCACACTGCCCCATAGCAAGGGGAGCCAGAGGAGGCTGAAGATACCTGGCCTTTTCCATTTCGTTCTTTCCATCTGACCCCTTCTTTCTGTTATACTTTACCCTCTTCTTAAAGATGTGATTCCAATTGACTCAACTTTCTCTTTTTCTTCCTTCATTATTGATACCCTAATGTTAAATCAGTTTCTTTTCCACTTGGGTCTTGAGTGTGAGCACAGACTCTTTTTCAGTATTATAGTATTTGAGGACATGTAGAATGGTGTCATGGAAACCTCAGGAAGACATGTAGCTGAGTCATCCTCATGTGCAGAAACACCCAGGAGGAAGGGGCAGGGCTGTGGGTCTCAGAGAGACTGATATACTCCAGCATCAGACATGAATTACTTATACTTAGCACGTTTGCTGTTTAAATGTAGTGTAAAAGGCATTTGCCATTATTAGTACTCTAACAAAATTAATTTGCTCATCAAAATTCTATTTATCTTTCAAGATACTGATAACATCTCATTTTATGGCTTTCATGTAACAGATTTTTACATTTCTCTATGAGTTTTCCATTGGAAAGATTACTGTAAATAATGGGCTTTTTCTTATTTTCCTGCCTTCTGTAAGACACACCTTGAGTGGAGATGGATTAGGCTGTCCTCTTTAAGGATGTACCACATGATTATCACAGATACTTGGGGCTCTAAGAGAGTAACTAGGAAGACAAATAATGTATTTATTCAAATACTAATAAGGAAAATGTATATTCAGATTCCAGATATGTGTAGGGAGGATTTTATTTGAATACCTCTAGGGAAAAATACCTTGGGTGTTGAGAAAGGGGAGGAGGAAGTGCAGTGCTGAGCCTGTGTGGTTGTGGAAAAAACTGGTTTTCTACATTCAGTAGCACTTCCGAATCCATGATTATAGAGAAAAAGAGTTGTCTAATGTTAACCCTTTTGCAGTGGTTAGAGCAAAGAGTTTAGAGATGACCTCTTTGGTAAACTTATGGCATGCATGTTGTTTTTCTTTCAAGACAAAAGATGTTAATATGTAAGTTGCTTTTTCTAAGCCAAGACCTCAGTATTTAGGTGTAATTGTAGTATTGGCACTGTGTGGTAAGTGGGTTTTGGGTTGCACTTTGGGCACTCATTTTGAAAAGGTTTGCCATCACTAACCTACGTATAGTATAACATTCACAAACCTTGATTCTGTCATTAGGTAATGATCACTTTCCAATTTTCCATGGATTTCCCATAACATATATCCTGTTATCACTTCCTGAATTCCTCCTCCTCCAAAAAAGAGAGATTCAGCAGGTAAGAGTAGGAATGGAATTGCCGGGACCTTCCTCACTGATGGCCAGAGTGTAGCTTTTGTCTTTTTAAATGTAGCCTTAGTTTATTTTCCCTGTACATGTTCTGGAATGTAGTTCAGGCCCTTAAATATCCTCTTTCCATTTGCAAATCCCTAGGTTTCTTTTATCTGCCTAGAGCCCCGGATTCCTTACCTGGAGTCACCAGTGTCTTCTTCTAATGATTACAAGTTATCACATACTCATTAATGAGATAGCTGCTGTGTGCTGAGTGGAGTGAGCAGGAAGAGTGGAAAGAGAAACTTATGGTGGAGCTTTGCATGTCTCTTCCCTCTGACATTTTCCTAGGTGATCAGTAAGCTTCTCCCCGGTGCTCTGTCCTTTACCATCTATGATGTTTATGTCCACTTGTCTGTTCTGTATGTTAATGTTTTACCAGCTTTCCCTGGTCTTAGGGAAGTGCCCAGGGCTCTTAAGTCCTGTCTTTGCAAGTATGAGTAGTCCCTGCTATTTAGTTGGGCTTTTTTGGGTTTTGTTTTGTTTTACACATTGGTTTTTATTTTAGAGAAATAAATTCTCTCTTACTCCTAGAAAACCACAGAGCACTAGCAAGTACATCAAAAATAGTTTTAGATAGGGATTTCAGCTGGAGATGAGTTCTAGAAGATTCTAAAACTGAAGCTTTATCTTTCTCAATGACTGTTACCTTGAGATATGTGGAGGGTCATCTGCAACATCATAAATTTTCCCAAGTGACACTACATGTTTTATGTTTTAGTAGAGAATGAGGAAATAAGATCAAACCCAGCTTTTTTCTTTTTCAAAAGCTAATAGTGTTTTGGAAAATTTCATATTGATTATGCTAAGTGTATTACATATAATGTTTAATTCATGAATCTGCTTCCTATGTTGAAGAGAAATAACATGTTAATATTTGAGAGGCCACAGTGTATGATGGAAAAAAATACATTCTTGGGAATTATGAGGTACAAAGGTACATCCATTTTCCATAATCTTTAGCTTAATAATGAGGTTTTGTATTTTTCTGTTTTATGCTTTGTGCTATCCCACTTGGGGGATCTTACATTTCCTTTTGGTCCCTTTGCTTTCTGATGTCTGCAGTGCTTAGTAAACTTCTAATGCATGCCCAGTGAGGTGTGGATGGGGGTTCCACACATCTCACTGAATTGTCTGCTGAATGGTTCTGCAGTTTCAAACCTGGCCTCAGGTCTCCCGGCCCGGCTCCCTGTTCTGAGGCAGTGGCACCGCGTGCTGTCTGCAGTCCACTGTCCTCTGTCCTCCATCCTCATCTCCTCCCAGTGTAGAGCAAGTAGTAATGAATCACTCACAGAGTGAAGTAAGCTAGAGATGCTGCATTCCATTGTTCCTTTCTGCCTTTTTAAAAAACTAAATGCCATTTGGTTTATGAAACATTACTGCTAATAGCATTTTTATATGTGCTTTTTAAAATAAAATACTTAGGATTCTGTATTGATTCTTTTTCTTTTTTCTACTTATTTATAGATATAAAAGCCTTATAACAACTGGATTAAAAAATGTTGTTTTGGGCCAGGGCGTAGCAGTGGTAGAACACTTGCCTACCATATGTGAGACCCTCTGTTCACTTCCTACAACTAAAAACAAACCCACTTTCTGTGTCTTAAAATGGATGACAGAGCATAAATTTGACCCAGTAATATAATGAAATTGTACACATTACAACTTCATTCTGATTTAGTCCTCATCTGCACTGGGTTTTTACCTGTGACCATTTGAATTGTAGTTTCAGGAAATGTCTTCGTTCTCTGAAAGGATTTTGTTTTCCACTTTCCACTAACACCTGTTTGAAGAATCATCTGAAGTCATCATTTATTTGTCCTCTTGTATACTGATAATGCTTCCCTTGCTGTTTCCTTAGTGATACGAACGAAGTTGACATACCGCCCAACACGCGGGTTGGCACGAAGCGCTACATGCCTCCAGAGGTGCTGGATGAGAGCTTGAACAGAAATCACTTTCAGTCCTACATCATGGCTGACATGTATAGCTTTGGACTCATCCTTTGGGAAGTTGCGAGGAGATGTGTTTCCGGAGGTAACAAACCATGGCATCTTTGAAAAAATTATGGAAGGTTCTACAAATTCTTTCTTTCTGGTTATAGATCAAATATATTGTCTGCAGAATTAGAGTTTCCTGTATTTTCCTCTTTATTTCTGCTGATGCAGTTATAACCCTTCCAGGAAATGATATTTTAAAAATTACAGTAATCTTCAACAACTTCCTTTCTTCTACCTGTTGCTCAAGAATGACTTCCAGACACACTGTTGACTCCTGTGCCATTTGAATGACACCCTTTGCTGATGCATATCTTCACATTCCCTCCTTCTACAGTTTCTCCATCAAGTCAACGCGTTTCCTACCCTTCTGACTGCTTCTTACCTACCTGTTGGCCCACCTTCAGCCCCTTCACCCATTCTCTTGGTATTTCCTCTGCAGAGAGGGCCATAGACATGAATATGGGGTGCCCACCCTTATTCTTCATGTTCCTGAGCTCACTGCTTTCTGCAGAACTTTCTCCTAAAGCACTTAAATGCATCAGTTTTTATCAGAAATTAAGGCATCAGAATATTTTTAAATTTTTTTATTTAAAGAGAAAAAAAAACATAAAAAGGTAGAAATATTACAGAATTTCAAAAAAAGGATTAACAGTAAGAGATCACTGGTTGATAAATTACAAATTGTCCTTTTAGAAATAGTTGTTCAAGTTACAAAATTAGAGCATACAAAGTAGACATTCAAGCAGTGAGACTGCAAACAGATCTGTTCAACAATCCAACAAGAACCCAGAAGTATGGTTATCAATCCTATACACTTAAATATTCATGCAGTTATATCTTTTATAGTACTTCCTATTCCCTCTCTTTTTTACAATAGCAGTTATACATTTTTGAAAAATTTTATTTAAAGAGAAAAAAAAGCAAAAGAAAAAGAGTAGCAACAATACAGAATTCTAAAAGAAAAAAGAAAAAAACACTAAGAAATCACTAGTTGATAAATTACATATTGTCATCTTGGATGTAGTTGTTCAAGTTACAGAATTAACGGATACATAGTAGACATTCAAACAGTGAGGTTGCAAACAGTTCTGCTCAAAGATCCAACAAAGATTCAGCATCTATTTTACACACTCAAACATACATGCAGTTATATCCCATAGAGCACTTTCTTTTCCTCTCTTTTTTACAATAGCAATTACATATTTTGGGTTTTATTACTCTTAAAGTTCTTATCACTTTTTACATTCTGTGGTATTTATTGTATTATTTGTATAAATACACAATGTGGTATTTATAAATATGATTCTTATTTATTTCACTAATGAAAGTTAGTCTCCATTTACCTATGGAGGCCTCAAGATCATCCGTTTTTATAGCTGAGTAATATTCCATTGTGTAAAAATACCACATCTTTTTCACCCACTCTACAGTTGATGGGCATCTTGGTTGTTTCCAAGATTTAGCTATTACAAATTGTGCTGCTATGAACATGGATGCATGGATATCACTGTGATACGAACTTTTCAGTTCTTCTGGGAAAATACCCAGGAGGGGAATAGCTGGATTGAATGGAACTTCCAATCCTAGTCTTCTGAGAATTCTCCATATGGATATCCCTAGTGGTTGCACCAGTCTACATTCCCACCAACAGTGGAGCAGTGTTCCTTCTCCCCCACAGCCTGGCCAACATTTGTTACCAGTTGATTTCTTGATGGCAGCTATTCTTTCTAGAGTGAGGTAAAATCTCAGTGTTGTTTGAATTTGCATTTCTCAAATGACCAGTGATGGTGAACATTTCTTCATGTATTTATTTGCCATTTGTATATCTTTCTCTGAGACCTGTGTGTTCATCTCAGATGCCCATTTTTGGAGACGATCTTTGAATTTAGGGAGCTTGATGTTTTTCAATTCTTTACATGTTTTGAACATAAGGCCTTTGTCTGAGGGGTTGCTGGCTAAAATTCTTTCTCACTCTGTGGGTTTTCTTTTCACTCTGTTGGTGATTTCCTTTGAAGTGCAGAAACTTTTCAATAATATGAGATCCTATTTGTTGATTCTTTGAAGTATTTCCCGTGCAGTTTGCGTTTTGTTCATAAATTCTCTGTCTACCCCTATGTCTCCAAGACTTCTACCTACCTTGTCTTCCAGTAAATTTAGTGTTTCTGTTTTAATATTTAAGTCTTTGATCCATTTAGACTTTAGTTTTGTGCATGGTGATAGGTTTGGATCTAGTTTCAGTCTTCGGCACCATGTGGAGAGCCAATTTTTCCAACACCATTTATTAAAGAGGCTGTCCTTCCAGTGGACATATTTAGCCCCTTTGTCAAATATCAGGTGGCTGAATGTCTTTGTAGTTGTGCTTGCATCTTCCAATCTGTTTCATTGATCATCAGGTCTATTTCTTTGCCAGTACCATGCTGATTTTATCACTGTGGCTTTGTAGTATAGATTCAAGTCAGGAATTGAGATGCCTCCTGCCTTGCCTTTGTTGCCCAGAACTGCCTTCGCTATTCTGGGTTTCTTCTGTTTCCAAATGAATTTTAGGGGTGTTTTCTCTAGATCTGTGAGATATGTCAATGGTATTTTGATTGGGATTGCATTAAATGTATATAACAATTTGGGGAGTATAGCCATTTTCACAATGTTGGTTCTTCCTAGCCAAGAACAAGGAATATCCTTCCATTTTCTAATATCTTCTTCAATCTTCTTTTTCAGTGTAGTATAATTTTCAGCACATAGGTCTTTTACATTTTTAGTTAGGTTGATTCCTAAGTATTTCATTTTTTTTAGGTGTTATTGTAAAGGGCGATATTTCCATAATTTCTCTCTCAGTGAGTTTTTTGTTTGTGTACAGGAATGCTATTGGTTTTTGAGCATTGACTTTGTATCTAGCTACACTGCTAAACTTGCTTATTACCTCTAGTAGTCTTTTAATGGAGTGTTTTGGGTCTTCTATATAGAGTATCATATCATCTGCAAATAGTGATAATTTAACTTCTTCCTTTCCTATCTTTATTCCTCTTATTTCTCTCTCTTGTCTGATTGCCCTGGCTAGTGTTTCCAGAACTATATTGAAAAGGAGTGGTAATAGTGGACATCCTTGTCTTGTTCCTGATTTTAAAGTAAAAGCTTTCAGTTTTTATCCATTTAGTATAATGTTGGCTGTTGGTTTGTCATAGATGGCCTTTATAAGGTTGAGGTAGATACCATGTATTCTGAGTTTCTGAAGGGTTTTTATCATGAATATGTGTTGGACTTTGTTGAAAGCTTTTTCTGCATCTATTGAGATGACCATGTGGTTTTGTTTTTGGCTCTATTGATGTGGTGTATTACATGTATTGATTTGTGTATGTTAAACCATCCCTGCATTCCTGGAATGAACCCCACTTGGTCATGATGTATAATCTTCTTGATGATTTGCATATGTTAAACCATCCTTGCATTCCTGGAATGAATCCCACTTGGTCATGATATATAATCTTGATGATTTGCTGCATTCTATTTGCCAGTATTTTATTGAGAATCTTTGCATCAATGTTCATTATTGAGATTGGTCTATAGTTCTCCTTTTTGGTTGGATCTTTCTCTGGTTTTGGTATCAGAGTAATACTTACCTCCAGGAATGATTTAGGGAGGATTGTTTTCTTCTCAATTTCATTGAAGAGTTTAAGGAGTATTGGCATCAAATCATCTCTAAATTTCTTGTAGAATTCATCCATGAATCCATCAGGACCTGGGCTTTTCATTGTTGGTAAGTTTTTAATTATGTTATCGATTTCAATAGCTGATATTAGGTTATTCAAAATTGCTATATTTTCTGGGTTGAGCTTTGGTAGTTCATATGTTTCTAGAAATCTGTCCATTTCCTCTGTGTTTTCCACTCTATGTGAGTAGAGATTTTCAAAGTAGGTATTCATGATCTTTTGAATTTCCATTGGATCTGTAGTAATTTCCCCATTTTCAGTTCTTATTGTGTGAATTAGGGTTTTTTCTTTCTTTTTCTTGATAAGGCTAGCTAGAGGTTTGCCAGTTTTTGTTTATTCTCTCAAAAAACCATCTTTTTGATTCATTAATTCTTTGTATTATTTTTTTAGTTTCAATTGCATTGATTTCTGCTCTAATCTTTATAATTTCCTCTCTTCTATGAGCTTTGGGTTTAGCTTGCTCTTCTTTTTCTAGAAGTTTGAAATGGAGCATTAGGTTGTTTATTTGTGATTGTTCTGTTTGTTTTATATGACAATTTATTGATATATATTTACCTCTTAAGACTGTTTTCATTGCATCCCATAGATTACAGTATGTTGTTTCTGTGTTTTCATTGAATTGTAGGTATTGCTTTATTTCTTCTTTAATTTCATCTGCTGCCCACTGGTTGTTCAAAAGTGTGTTATTTAATTTCCATGTATTTAAAAAGTTTTTGCAATTTCTTTTGCCATTAATTTCCAATTTCAGTGCGCTATGGTCAGATATTATGCATGTCATGATTTCAATACCTTTGCATTTACTTAAGAATGTTTTATGGGATAATATATGGTCTATTTTGGAGAATGTCCCATGTGCTGCTGAGAAGAATGTGTATTCTGATGTGGTTGGGTGGAACACTCTGTAAACATCTATTAAGTCCAGTTGCTCACAGGTATGATTCAGTTCTGTTACGTTTTTGCTGACTTTTTGTCTAGTTGATCTCTTTGTGACAATAGGTTGTTAAGATCCCCTGTTATAATTGTGTTCTTATATATTTGGCTTTTCATGTCCATTAGTGTCTGTCTTACATAGTTGGGTGCTCCTATATTTGGTGCATATATATTTATAATTGTTAGTTCTTCCTCTTGAATTTTTCCACTTTATCTCTTCTTTATCTCTTTTAATAATTTTAGGTTTGAAGTTCATGTTGTCTGCAATTAGAATAGTTACCCCTGATTTTTTCTGGGTTTCTGTTGCATGGAATATTGTTTTCTATCCTTTGACTTTTAATCTATGAATTTCCTTTTTGGTTAGATGTGTTTCTTGTATACAGCATATTGTGGAATCATGTTTCTTGATCCATTCTATCAGTCTATTTCTTTTGATAGGTGAATTGAGGTCATTTATATTTATGGATATCACTGATATGTACTGGTTTGACTTTTCCATGTTATGTTCCAGTTGTTAGCTTTCTGTTTTTCTCCTTATTTCATTAATTGATTATCCTACCTTGTGGTTTCTTTCTGTTGTTGTTTTGGGGATTGTGGTTGTTTTTATCTCTGTCTAGTATGTCTTTCAATACTCTTTCTAGGGTTGGTTTGGTGCACATGAATTTCTTCAGTTGTTCTTTGTCATGGAAGTATCTTGTTTCTCCATTAAATTTGAATGAAAGTTTTGCTGGGTACAATAGTCTGGGTTGAAAGTTGTTTTCTTTCAGGGCTTGAAATACCTCACTCCAAGCTCTTCTTGACTTGAGGGTTTGTGCTGAAAAGTCTGCTGTGAATCTAATGGGCTTTCCTTGGTAGGTGAGTTGTGTCTTTTCTCTAACAGCTTTTAGTATTCTGTTTTTATGCTGCATGTCTGAGATCTTAATTATTATGTGTCTGGGTGTGGATTTATGTTGATTGTAACTGTTTGGCATTCTATATGCCTCACTTATCTGTATATCAGATTCTTTCCCCATGTTTGGGAAATTTTCTTCTATTACTTCTAATTACTTTCTTCTATTGAATGTTTTAGTTACATCTTTTGCATCGACTCCTGCATCTTCACTGATGCCTATCAATCTTATATTGTTGCTCTTGGCTTTATCTTGAAGCTGTTGGAGTGTCACTTCATGCTGCTTTGTTATTTTTAAAAGTTCTATCCTTTCATGGTCACTAATTGCAATCCTGTCCTCAAGGTCTGAAATCCTATCCTCAGCTTCATTTAAGCAGTTTTGCAAGCTTTGGATAGAATTTCTTGTTTCTTGGATGTATCTTTCAGTTTGTTTCATGAATTCTGCATATTTTCTATATTGTTCATTCAAGGATTCAATCTGTTTCCCATGCTCCTGTACTTTTTATCAATTTCTTCTTTAGCTGCGCTCAGCAACTCCTTTACTAAAGTTGTTATTTCTTTCTTTATGTGGGAGAGTACTTCTAATTTGATTTCCCCAATAGCCTCATGGAGCTGTTTTTTTTATTTTTTTTTATTTTGCTTGCTATCTTTTCAGAGGTTCCCAGTGTGTTACTTTTGGAGTCCTCTATTTCAATATCTCCTGCGCTTGCTTCTGGTGGACTAGATGTTTGAGACTGCATTTTGCTTTTTTGTTTTGTCATTTTCACTCTGCCTGATGTTTTCTGTGTGTATCAGGTGGTCACCCACACTCTTTTCACATTCACCAAGGTCTTACAGTTCGTTGGAGGGGGCTTTACTACTGGCCCTATTTACCCACTGTGCACCTCTTACCACACTGGTACAGTTAATCTGGTGTAATCCAAGGTTCGCCACCTGGGAGCTAAATCCAAGTTCTTTCTGTATGCTGGGATTCTGCCAGAGTGCATGGTCAGGGCCTGAGGCTGGAATCTGGGTCCCAGTGGCTGCTTGGTGGTTTCTGGGCATGGCTCAGTTGGGCCCCCCACCCCTGTGTGTGGCCCCGGGGTCGTCTGGGATGCTGCATGTGGTCTTACTGCCTGGCAGCAGGTTCAAAGTCCCTTTCCATGGGCTGGGATTCCGCCCGAGCTCACAGTGAGGGTCCAAAGCTGGAATCTGGGTCCCATTGGCTGCTTGGTGGTTGCTAGGCATGGCCCAGTTGGGCCCCTGTCCCTGTGTGTGTCCGGGGGTTGTCTCGGACACAGCAGGTGGTCTTACTGCCTGGGAGCAGGCTCAAAGTCCCTTTCCATGTGATGGGATTCCGCTAGAGCACGCAGTGAAGGCTGAAAGCTGGAATCTGGGTCCCACTGGCTGCTTGGCAGTCGCTGGATGTGGCCCAGTTAGGCCTCTGTCTCTGTGTGCGGCCTGGGATGGTCTGGGATACGGCGGGTGGTCTTACCGCCTGGGAGCAGGCTCAAAGTCCCTTTCTGTGCACTGGGATTCTGCCAGAGCACGCAGTTAGGCATTAGAATATTGCTTATGATAAATTTTTCTTAGAATATTGCTTATGATAAATTGCTTATGATAAGACTTCCCTAATATGACCAGCTATAATCAATAAGAAGATATCATTAAATATTCCAAAATATTTTGCTTGTACTCTTTTGATAATACAGCCCTCATAATCTGTCTTCTAGAAGATTCCATCTTTTAGGTATGAAGCTATGAAGCTGAATGTTAGGCTTGATGCTGTTGTCATTCCTCATAATGGCCAGTTTAAACTCAGTGAGGACATGAGTGTGCCCTGCTTCTGAAAGTGTAGGGTGCATGTGATGAGTACTGGGAAATACTCTCTTTTTTTTTTATTTAAAGAGAAAAAAACAGGAAAAGGGTAGAAATAATACACAATTCAAAAAAAAGATAGTAAGAAATTGCTAGTTGATAAGTTACATATTGTCCTCTTAGAAATTGTTGCTCAAGTTACAAAATTAAAGCATACAAAGTAGACATTCAAACAGTGAGATTGTAAACGGCTATGCATGCTGCATGTATATTTCTATCCTTTCTGTATTAGAGGGAAAAACAAAACTTAGCAAGATAAAACAAAACAAATTCCTATAAAAACATGAAAACAAGAAGTCATATAAAACCACAGTACAAGGTGATCTACATGGTTACTGTGTTGTCTCTAGTTATCTTCAATAGAACTGTCTACATCATCAGGCATATTTAAATATAACAGTATAATTGAATATAGCAGTACATAACAATATTAGTAAAAACAAGACATTGTAGACAATGTAAAACTTCAAAGGCAGGTAATAATCAAACCAGAATGGGTATCCTAGTGAATCTTGTCATCTTCAGTGTAGTTGCCTCTCAGACTAGATATTATCAATCATAATAGCTTTGAATAAAATCTGTCAATACAAAACAGCAATCTAACAAACCAGATTCAATTAAGATCAGTCATGGTAAAACAGTGTAAGTTATACAGAGCTTCAGATTAAGTTAATAGGAAATTAAGAATGATTACTGTACTATATCCTGCTATTTTAGGGCTGTCTGTACCCTCAAATCTAGCATAAGTAGAAAAACTGGAACAGAATATAATTCATTTAAGCAGAGTGGTGTGAGTAATATGGGTTTTAAATCCTGGTACACTATTAAAAAGATCTTCTGGCTTCTTTTTTTAGACTATTCCTCCCCTTTCAATCCCACAGGGTGCTGTGCATTTTGGGTCCCACCAACTCCCTCAGTTTTTAGATTGGGGAGAGCAACCTGCTATTTACCTAAGTGCTTCTGAACCTTCTCGCTCCTGGACTTGATCTCAAGTTGTATTCCTTTACCTACAAAAGCCTCAAGGTTTTCCTTCATTATAGCTGAGTAGTTCTCTACTGCACATAAGTATCCTGTCTTTCCATCCTATCTGCAGGTGGTGGTCGAGTTGTCCCTATTTCTCTCTGGCTCCCAGCCACATAGAGCATTGTTTTCTCATATTTGATTTTCAGTCCATAAACCCTCTCTCAGGTTGATTTTATTTCCTATACAGAGCATCTCGATGGACCCTATCTCCTGATCTACTCTGCCTGTATTTTTTTTTTTTAGTGTATCAAGGCCATCTATGTTAGAGATTATAGCCAACCTTCTCTGCCTCATTTCTGCTATGCTATTTTTCTGCCTTTGTTTGTCTACTTTTCTCCTCCATTCTACTGCCTGCCCTGTTCATTGAGGCCTTTCTGCCATTGTTCCCGAAATTGTGGTATTTTTTTTTCTCTCTCTCTAGTATGTCCTTCAGTATTCTCTGTAGGGTTGGATTGGTGGTCACAAATTCCCCCAGTTCCTCTTTGTCATGGAAGCACCTTATTTCTCCATTAATTTCTAGTGACAGTTTTGCAGGGTACATCAATCTGGGCTGGACGTTATTTTTTTTCAGGGCTTGGAATACTTCACTCCAAGCTCTTCTTGATCTGATGGTCTGTGTCGAGAAGTCTGCCATGATCTTGATGGATTTTCCTTTATAGGTGATCTGTTTCTTTTCTCTGATGGCTTCTAATATTCTTTTTTTATATTGAATTTCTGGTATCTTGATTATTATATGTCTGGGTGTAGCTCTTTTGATTGTAGGTGGCTGGAGTTCTATATGCCTCATACATCTGAATATCATTTTCTTTTCCTATGCTTGGGAAGTTTTCCTTAATTTCCGTGAATTGCCTTTGTAATTCACCTGTTTTTATTCCTGCGCCTTCACTTACATTTCTTAGTCTTATAGATTCTCTTGTTATGTTCTAGCCTTTGTATTGTTACTGCCTGTTTCCTTGTTATTTTTAAGAGATCCTTTCATGATCACACATTGCAAACTTATCTTCAAGTTTTGATAGTCTATCCTTAGTTTCTTTTAAGGCATTTTGCCAGCTTTCAATGGAGTTTTTAATTTCTTGGTAGCCTCTTTGAATCTGCTTCATATATTCTAAGTTTTCTTTATATTCTTTATTGAATGTTTCTCTCCTTTTTTAGTGTTCCTCCCTTATTCCATCTGTGTCTTCTGGAGAAGTGCTTAGCATTTCTTTTATTAATCTACTTATATCTTGCTTTACCTAATTTAATATTTCAGTTTTGAACTTGTCTACAAGGTCCCGAAGATAACTCTTAATGTCCATTGAAGTTGTGTCTGATGTTGCATGTTTGCTGCCCTCAGTCTCTTTTGTATTTCCCTCTCCTGGATCAATGTTCTCAGGGTTTTGGGCTGGGGGCTTTTTTATTGTTGTTTCTTTCTCTTGTCATGTTTTTGGTTTCTTCCATACAGGTGTATGGTGGAACTCTCAGCCTCTTTCCTTGTTGGTTATGGTTCTTCTGAAGCAGGCTGGTGAGGGATTTCTGCCCTCTCCTATTTGCTTTTGGTCATTGAGGTTTAAGCAAGGGCTACGTATGCTGGCCCCTCCCCACCAGGCCAGTCAGCCTTCGGGGGCCTTCACTTGGTTAGTGTGTGCTGTGGGTCAGGAATCCTTTTGGGACCGCTTATTGGGTCCTGGCCAGGGGCGTGACCCAGGCCAAGCAGATCCCACCAATCTGCTCTGAGAAGGGAGCAACCAACTGAAGTCACTGTTGTTCCTAGTTCGGGCTCCTCCTGCCTGCTTCCAACATGTTGTCCATTTGGTTGCGCCCTTCCCTTGGAGGGTTTCTTATTCCCAGCACTCACTGTGGTTTAATGGAGGTCCCTTCCTGGCTGTTTTCCATTGGGCTCACCAACCTTGGTCTTCAGTGCAATTGGTTAGTCACAGCAGCACAGTTTTGGGTGCTCCAGCGTGTCCAGGCTGTTCCGGCCATTCGCACCAGGCGGCTGCGAGCTCGGCCTTTCTGGTCAGTCACGGCAGTGGCACAAATTCAAGCGGCTGGAGAGTGCTGTGGCCACTGATCTCAGCTTCTACAATGTACCCTGGGACTGCATGTTTGACCATCTCTTTTGCCTTTAGTTTCTTCCTAGGTCAAGAGGATCCATCTCCCTCTGTCCGGACCTCTCCAGGGCGTTTTATTACGGCATGCATTGTCTCTCTCAGGGGAGGCTCTGTATAGCGTTGTCTGTCAATCCGCCATCTTTTCCTTCTCCTGGGAATTGTTTTTGTACTGCTCTTTGCTACCTGTGACATCTTGGACAAGTTGCTGTACTTTCCTTTGTTTCAATATTTTCTTAAGAATGAGCTGTATTATTTGTATCTGGTACACAGTTGTGGGGCTTTGATGAGTTAAACTGCCTAACACATAAATTATACTCAGTACATGTTGGTAATTCTTGTTACTAAATTTCATTTGTGTTGGTGGAGCCATATCATATGCAGATTCATATTTAAACATGGAGAAGAGGCAGTCAATAAGTGGTGTTCATTGATCATAGATGTGGATCATCGTCAATGATGCAATGCCTTCTATTTACCTTGGGAATTCTGAACCCCTTATAAGCAATTTGAAACAAAACATGTTCCTTTTGAAGTAAGAGAACTCTTTTGTCCAAAAGAAAGTTAGTGCTGGAAATTTTCTCTAACTAGATATTGAATTTCCCTCCATCATAAGTTTAAAGAAGAAAAGGAGTAAGGAAAATACTAATTGACTTAATGTGTATGCATTGATTTTACACTTTGTGAAGAGGAAAGTAGTCTATATCTGAATAATCTGCTTACTCTTATTAAGATAGATTTGTCTTAATAAGATAGGTAGAGATTATTTTTTTAACAATGTTTTATGAACATTTAAAGCAAGTAGGTGTGCAAACAAGAAGCCCACACTGGAAAGCCTGGGAGCCAAATCCAGGAGAAATGACCCTCAGCTCTGGTACCAGCAAGGTTCACATCCACAGTAGAGTCTCACGTGGCTGGGGTTCCCCTTGAATATAGGGATGTGAGAGGTGTCCCTGCCTGAAGACAAAGTCCCTGTTCTGCCTCTTGAACACATTATTTAACACATTATTTCCTCATTTTGGATACTAATGCTACTTCATAAAAGTGCATGTGAGAATTCAGTAAGACAAGTTATGAGTGTAGCATACCATACTCCATGCTTAGAGTAGTAGGCTCTCAAAATTTTTTTGCCAGAGAGGTGACACATAAAAATTTCTATTCTTTAACACTTCCTTTATGAAGATATTGGAGTGGAGGGGTGTTGTCTTTTTAGTTCAGATATTTTTGGATGTAGGAAACACAACCAGATGTAGGCCTTTCAAACTTTGCAAGGAAAACAGAGACTGTTTTGAGGTTTCAAACACAGAATTAAATGACAGCTTACATGGAAATTTTGGTAACTTGTTTGTATGATGTCTTAGTTACTTTTCTCATTGTTGAGACAAAATACTCAACACCCAAGGTTAAAGGAAGAAAGGTTTATTTAGCTCTCAGTTTGTAAAGGTTTTGATCTATAGTCGTCTGGCTCCAAGGCAGGGTGGCACGGCAGAGGAGTAGTCCACAGCAAGAAGGCAGGTGAGAGCACATTAGCTCTGTTTCTGTGCCTTGTGTTTTATGCAGGCTGCCCACCCTAGGGTGGGCGTGGCACTCACACCCTTAATCCTAGCCAAAAGCATGCCAAACTGTCTGTGGACTGATTCAGTCACCACACACCCTTCACCCCAGCACCACACACTCCAGATTCAGCCATCTCAGAAAAGCCCCACCTATGACTGCACAAGGGACATCTGGACACAAGCCTTAACATATGATAAAGAGAAGTGAGGGCTGTCATTCAAAGCCAGATTTTGATTAATTCGTAATTTTATTTGGTTGTGTCTGTGTCTGTTGTAGTTTATGTCATGCCTCAGTATCCGTTCATCAACCCATTAATGACACCAACATTAGCTTCTGAGGAGAATATGAGATGAGTTAAATAGATGTGATCCAAGCTCTTAAGGTGTTTCACCTTTTAAAAGTTGAAAAGGAAAGAACTGAAATGAAATAAGGGCATTCATGTCAGGCCTGTGCTTTTATTATTTCATGTGCTAGTCGTGGAACCCAGTGGAAGTTAAAGGAACTTAGACAATACAGGCTGTTGTGCTCTGCGGTCACCATAGGGACTACAAGTGATAAACAGATAATCAGCTGGAATGTTCTAAGAAAACTTTTTGAACCTTCTGGTCCTTTGTGATTTTACATGGGTTTGAGTCTACCAGAAAGGGTATAACACAGACCCCAGATTTTGCCAGAGTAGCCCCCTAGTGAATTTGGTGATGTGGTGTATAATCTGCCAACTTGATAGTTTCATCATTTTCTGGTGAAAAGCAAGAACATTTCTGTAATAGTTGAAGGTAGAAGCTAATGGTGCTCTGGAAAGTGGCTTAGAGCTGCGTCATCTCATGTACAGAAGACAGAGTTATTAGTAGGAGTTCCTCAGAAGAACAGGTCACCTGTCTATGTGAAGTACAGAAGGGAAAAATAGAAATTAACTATGACAACAGATGGAATGAAATATAGTGTAATACAAAAAATTAAAAGAGGAAAATAAAAGTCAGACAATCTTCAAACCTGAGAAAATCATGGTTAATATTTTGGGGTGTATCTAATTTTCCAAAAACATTCTTATGATATCATAAAAAATGTAAACTGACATTTTGTTCAAGTAGGATCCACTTCTAAATTTACTGTGATATTTGTGGTCTCATACTACAGTAGTGGAACAGTCATACATTATGCAGTATGAATTCTGAATCATATCCCAAGTCTGAGATTTAATATAGATTTTAAATTTTTAATGTTTTAAATTTTATAAAATTAGAAATAAATGAGATGCTTGCTTTACTTTGCTTTTAGAAATTAGAAAAAAGCTTGGAGACCTATGATAATACTTTTCATTAACTTTTCTATTCTTTCTGTCTAGGTTAGATTAAGCACCATTGGGTAAATGTTTTCAAGATTTACTTTGTTGGCCTCAGTTTATCTTTAATATTGATAGTGGTTTCCTTTGACAGCAGTTTTTGAGTTGGAATTTTTTTTCCCACTTCACAAAATACAATAATACCGATGACGTATTTTCAGGAATCGTGGAAGAGTACCAGCTTCCCTACCATGACCTGGTGCCCAGCGACCCTTCCTACGAGGACATGAGGGAGATTGTGTGCATTAAGAGGCTGCGCCCCTCATTTCCCAACCGGTGGAGCAGCGATGAGGTAGGACTTCAGGTAACCATGTGGCTACCGCTGCCTTCTAAACTGACTTTCCCTCTTTTGCCAGAATTTAAAATATTTGTTATTAAAATTTTTCTTTGTTTTGATGGTGGTGATAATATTGCTTCATTGCTGTATGGAGCTATGTGCAGTGCATCAAAACATCTCTTTTTTTTCAGTTTTATTTTGCCACTTGAAAAATATATTGCTGAGTCAACACTGAGCCTGCATGACTGATAGCACTGTTCCCTTTGTCAAGGTGTCTTGATGTTTGCATAAGAGCTGTTATTTCTTCTTCTATGTGTTTTCAAATCATCATCATTTTTCTCCATAACAAACCCAGTTATAGTTTGCTGCCCTTTAGAGTAGAGAAAAAGGTAGGCATCTGCAGAATTGAGTTTTCTATGTAGTTCAGCGATACAAGTCAGCCCTAACTGAGCTACCTGACTGCACTGCATATCTTTGTTAATATGGACAGTGAGATGTGATGTAAAAGCAAACCTGTGTTCAGGTTGGCTCTGAAGGTTTGGCACTGAAGCCCATGTATGTCAGAAGGGAGCTGCCAGGAAGGACAGAGTGAGTTGGTGGCCATGCCCTTCCTGCTTTGGGCTCAGTTCCTGTGTCTCTCCAGCATCCACTGTGCCTCATGCTTGCCTGAGGCCTGGCATTCTCCTTGAGGCTGGAACATTCAAGAGAATTTGAAACTTCTCCCGAAAAAGGGAAAAAAAATCTACTCTTATCAAGCATGCACCAAGCCCAGTGCACACAAGCAGGAGAACACAAATCACAACTTAGAAGCTAATTATTTAGTGTAAAATTCATCTAAAATACCTTTGGGTTCATTAGTCTTTGTGTCATATTACTGAAATGGTAAGTAAGCAATATACATGTTTCCCAAAGAGCTGTGTAGGAATCATTGCAGGAGTTATAGTAGTTTGAAGGCTGTCAATATTACTTGGAAATCCTTCAGTGAGGATTTTTAATGAAGTAAAATTGGGCTTTTCCACAAGACCAGTAATTGATATACCACAGGAGAAAGTTTCAACAATGCCCTTGCAGGTTATTAATCTTGTTAAGTGGTACAGTGTGATTTTGATATTGTAGTAGGCAGTGGGATTTAGAAATAGCCGTGTTTGTTTGAATAGTACAGAATTAGATAAAATATTTAAACTTACCAAATGTTAGAAACAATCTGAGAGCACTGAGCAGGATATAGATTCCCTTAATATTTTCATGTTTCTTTAATAGTGTTTTCAAAGACACTCTTATAATCAGCAAAACTACCTACTTTCTTCTGTTAAGAAGACATGAAAATTTGATTCATCATTTTGCATGAAAAATAATTTTTATGGAGTTGCATTTTATATGGTCTTAAGGGTAGCTTTGAACATGTATTTAGACTTTATGATCCCAAAACTAAGAGCCAGATATCAGTACCAGCCTTGCAGTACCATGCTTTTCTCTGACGTGGCTCCAATGTGCCTTTCTTCTCTAGTGTCTCAGGCAAATGGGGAAGCTCATGACTGAGTGCTGGGCTCACAATCCCGCATCCAGGTTGACGGCCCTGCGTGTGAAGAAAACACTTGCCAAAATGTCAGAGTCCCAGGACATTAAGCTCTGACGGAGAGGGCAGGACACATGTCCAGTGAAGGCTGACGAGTGCTGTGCTGCGCTGCGCATGGCGGGGCACACGCAGGGTGTTACAGCATCTTCAGTGCCAGCCTTGAACACCACCCTCTTCCTCTTCTGCAGGCTCACGCCTCGCCTGTCTCTCGGAGAGCAGCCGGTGGAACCAGGAGCTCCTGTGGGCAGGTTCCCCAGGTCTGTTGGAGGAGGGAGACACCGGTGACTCGTTCAAGATATGCATGTTGCTTTCTAGGAAAGCCCTGGATTTTGGGATTGCCATTTTTTTTAAAAAAAGATACTTTAATTTTGCCAAAATAAATATTGTAGCTATTTCAAGGTTTATAACTATTATACTTTAAAGAATTGCAACAAAACTTCTTCCCAGTAACTGTGTTGGAAGGTAAATTAAAATACATTTTTCCATTGGTAAAATACCACTGCCCCTGGCAACACAAGAGGGGCTGTGAAGCCGAACAGAGCCTGGAGCCCGTCTGTAGCACAGCCCACCGCAGCCTCCTTGCGCCACTCCACAGCCTTGCCTCTGGGCCGCCAGTAATACAGGTGCACCGGGGACAAGTTCCACCTGTCTGGGCCACACTTTGGAGTTTCTGAGATGGCCTTTGCAGCTTCAAACAGTGCTCAGTGCACGAGGTTCCTGGGACTCTCCTGCAGTGTGTGCGGGTGTCCTTCAGAGCCATTTTGGTGTCTCTGGTCATGGTTCTTTCATGGTAAAATCCCTTTGTTTTCATGAAACATAAGCAAAGCCTATTTTTTAACATGAAGAGAATGGACCTGCATGTTTTTAATCTCTCAAATCAGAAGATCAATATTTTTAAAAATCGCCGTAAGTTGTGTTAAAGACTTAGTGCTTTAGAATAGCACTCATCTGTTCTCATTGTGTACAGAGAATGCGTCAGTGAGGAGGGAAGGAGATGGAGAGCACAGAAGGCCTATTTCCTCCATTTGCTAAGGAGCTAATCTCAGAAGCACAAGAAAAGGATGCACACCTTATTGTATAGATAAGGATGGTTCATTATTGGCTCTCTTTTTTTTTTGTATCTGAGTTGAAAGATAGAGGGAAGCATTTGTCAGGTTACTTTCACTGAATTTTAATTTAAAAATAGACAAAAATAACCTGCATATAGAATAACAAAGAGTAGTAGAGGCCCCGAAATATTGCGGCTGCTGTGATTTATTATTCTATAATAGTTAGAGATGGACTGTGGACAACTGAAGTGATTATTTACACTTTAGGAATGGCAACTCATCTGATTCTCCCAATGTTCTATTCACTATTTATTGTTTTCCCTTCTGTGCAGCACTTACATAAAACATCCCTTACTTAGCATGGTTTTAACTTTTGAGTGCCATGAGTAAAATCACTGACAGGTCCAGTATTCCTTAGCAGTAGGTATTATGATGAAGTTTAAAGCTATCCTCATTCCTCTTGATTTTACCCATTTCATTTTCTTACTATGGTTCTTCTTTACTTGTTAGAAATTTCTTAGTGCTTAAAAAGGAATTTGGAAGCTCTTCCTCACTTTGAAAAAAGATACTTCCTTCCAGAATACTCCAGGGGGCAGTGTTTCCTAACATCCAATGACTGCAGGATGGAGCAGTTTTGAGAAATTGGCAGCTGCGTGGAAAATGAGAAAATCTTTCCTTCCTGTCTGAAGTCAGCTTGCAGCTGGTGACTTACTCATCTAGAAGACCTTGTGGAGCAAGGAGTGTGAGCCATGCTCACAGTTTGGAAAATCACAAGAAACACACTGAGTTCCCAGGGCTTGGTAGCCACACATTTTTTTTACTAAGAAAGAATTTTGAATTGGAAAGGAATTACTTTTCGGAGTGGGAACAACTGAGTATGGATATATTTGCAGTCAGGACACTGCCTTTACTGATGTTCAAGTAGCCTCAGTAGCAATGTAAAGGTTTCTCTCTCTGTTGGATTCTATACTTTGTGATAGTTTAGGTGGAATATATGGTTAGAAATAAGTCTGAGAATTATCTAAGATTTTTGGAGAAATTTCACTGCCTCTAATCAGATCATATAAAAACAAGTAAGTGAATATTTATTCCAGTTAAATGGCTAAATGGGCACATTCTGGTATTTTTCACATTTTCTGTGATTTGAGATCAGGCTTATCTTCTAGATATAATGGTGCTTACTTTTTGGTTAGTTCTTGAACATGAGAAACTTCAAATCAGAGCATTTTATAGGAAAGTGATGATTTAAACTAGATTTTTAGGGTTTCAGTAAAACAAATTTTAAAAGTAAGCAAATTTCTTCTGTATTATTTATTTGGTTTCTTTCATGAAAATCAGTAGCTTACCTTCTAATCCCTAACTTGATTTTTTCACTGTGAAAATTTTACAATTATTCCCAAATTATTCCCATTTCAATGAGACAAGAATTTATTTTGACTAGATTTTCTGTGTGTCCTACCAAAATCTCCTTAGGTAATACTCAAGTGCTCTTAAAGACTACCTACTCCTCACTTCCTAATAACTTTTTTATGATTGTTAAATGTTCAGCAGCTCAGTAGTGAATTTTATTATTATTTTGTTTTATCTTTTTGTTGAATAAGTGGGAACCTGGAAATGAGTAAAGTAGTTGGTTGTGTCTTTTCAAACTATTTCCAAAACCTTCTTCTAATTCCTCCCCCCTAAAGGCACCCTATGTTACGTTGTTAGGTAAACCTTGTACGCTAAGATGTCTGGGTGTGTAACTTGTGTATGTGTGTATATAGTATATATATATATATATATATATATATATATATATATATATATAGAGAGAGAGAGAGAGAGAGAGAGAGAGAGAGATGTATATATAAATATTGGTTATGTTCAGTCTGGAGTCTGGCACAACTCCATTTTGTGGTTTAGAGAGTAAAATATTATGGCTGATAAAGTAAAAATGAAACATAATATTTATTTATGAAAGCGTGTAGATTGTTAAATAGGAGGTATAGTGCTGCAAACAAGGAGACAGGCCTTGGAGCTGCTTGAAAGTCAGGAGTGACTGTTTTGTGTTTTCTTTTTCTTTTTGTTTTAATTTCTCAAACAGAAAGCTTCTTAGAAAACACGCTGAGATTTTCTTTACAGAGAGTTCTCTGACACATTTCAATTGGTGTGTAGTCAGGTATAGCAAGTGCTCTCTAATGACTGGACTTCGTGTTCTAGAGTCATGCATATTCATTAGGGGTTTGATGTTGGCCCGTTCTGGCCCTTCTTTGTTTGTTGGTGGAGAGGCACAGAGAGAAGGACAGTTTTTTAAACTTGAACATGTTCAGTAGTTACACCTCCTCAGAAAGAAAACTCAGTCCCGCACTAGTGGAAATGACAGCAACAACATCAAAAGTGATTTAATTTAACAATTACAATCTCTCTTGTAAAACAGAACAAACGAAAAAATGCTATATTTTTTTGGAGAAAAGCTGGCAATATATAGGGGATTTGTTGTTTGTCTCAAAAGAAGAGTCTATTTGTGTTCTTTTGGGGAACCAGTGCCTTACAGAACTTGTATATACTGTAATTATTCAGGACTAGGGAACAAACAATTGTATTTGTTACAAATTGTATATGGCTTTGTTTTAACATTCCCCTAAATAAAATGGTTTCATTCTCCCCATAGAGAAAACATGACTGTCAGTTATGTTTGTGCCTGTTCTTTTTTTCTTTGAAAACCTCACATTGTGACAGGCGGGAGACAACAGTGGAACAACAGATGCAGGTGTGTGTGTCTGTGTGTGTGTGTGTGTGTGTCTGTCTATCTTCCAGCAGAAGGACAGAAGAAATGGTCTGCCCACTTCTGTTTTCTGTGAAATTAGGAGGCATGGTCATCTGATAAGAGGAAAGACAGGCCAGTCAGTAGTTCAGAGATGTGCAGAAGGCTTAAAAGTATATTGCAAAAAATTACAACTCAGCCAGATAGCCTGCTGCTGTGGGGCAGTGCTATGGGCTAGTCAAAAGCTGGCCACTATGTGGCCCATAGCCTGAAGCCCAGGCCCAGAATGCAGCCAGCCCATATGTGAATCCAGGCTGGTTCTGTGCCCCTGGGCACATTCTGAGCTCTCAGAGACTGTCACTTCCCTTTGAAGATGAGACCGTTAATATCTAACACACGAGTTGTTCTGAAGTTGAAATAATCCTGGCACCAAGCTTGTGGTCAGCACCCAGCTATTACTATTAGCAACTCTTACAAATTTATAGTACCCTTTTCTATAAGGTTTATGATTCTACTAGCAACCCAAACACAGGCACAATGACTGAACTGACTTAAGGCTGAGGTTTCTCAGTGATAGGTGGCAGTACATTGTGGAAAATAAGAATTATTAATATGAAAGAGCTATGTGGTATAGGTATAGGAGTAGAGCAAGAATTGAAGCAAGGAGGCAGCTAACAGACTGGAAGAAGTAAAGTCAAAGGCTGGAGTCCTGATGAGTTAGGGTGGTGCCTTAGTTGCTGAAAGATGCAGAGGTCAGAATCTTGATTCAGGAAAGTGAGGCTAAGGGCAGGCGGTGGTGTGATCAAGGGAGTGGGTGCATTTAAATGAGGGGCTAAGATCATTGGTGACGAAGCAGGAGCCAAAGGCCAGGCTTTGAACTGTGTTGTCTCTGGATGTGGCATGCCTGGAATGATGACAGGCTTCGGCGAGACGAGGTCAGTTCTGCAAGGGGCTGCAGGAGAACAGGGAGGCAGGGAACGGAGAGAGGGGATGCGGGTTCAGCATTGTGGTGCACTGTGTGTGGGGTTTATGTGGAGGGATGAAGAGCTCGGAGCCACCACAGGCATGGGAAATGCCCCTTCCTTTCCCAGCTGCAAGGTGCCTGGGGTCTGTAAGGATGAGGCTCCTGCTGTTGCCTCAGAAATACCCTAAGCCACAGAAAATTGTGCCTGAGGGCAAGGGGAAGAAAAGTGTTACGGCTGTTTTTGCAAGAACCATAAACTCTAGAGGGCAGATGGATGGTTTCCTGAGGACCTACTGGAGATTTGGGAACCCCGGGATTGTTTGAGTGTGGGAAGCACAGAAGGGTTCACATCGTGGACACACCTGAGAGGCTGAAGCACTTGTGTGTAATCTGCCACATGAGCCCAGAGAATGCATCTCACTGTTGGGTTCAGATGGAGCTAGGTCAGATCCCATTTTCTTTCCCAGTTTCACAGAAGTGTAATGTGTCTGAACTCTAATCTTACCTGTAAATTGGGATAAAAATACCTATCCCCACCCTGAGAGAGTCTCATGAAGAACAGACGAGATTAGCTATGTGAAGTGTGGGGGCTGCACCCTGGGTACATAGTAGGTGCTCAGAGGCGTGGTTGGTTCTTCTCTCTGGAGGTGGTTGTGTGCATATAAACAAGTGACATTAAAGCACGCAGACATGCTGGTGGAACACCTGTCCTACTTCTCAGTGTTGTAGTTCAGGCCAAACTTCTTCGTCCAGGACTTAAGGGTAGACAGATACTAAATCCCAGCTGTTGACTGCTCAGTAAGGGGCAGGCTTGGTTGTCCCATCTGTCACAGCAGCCGCAAACCAGATGCCCCCATTTTGAAAACTATTTCTGCTAAGCACGTTCTGCTCTAGCTCCCACTCCAGCATGAGTTCTGTGGGACTAGGAATGGTCAAAGGTGGGGACCAGAATCCTAATGAGTTCAGGTGGTAAGGTCAGAATCAAGATTCACAGGGGACGGCAAAGACTAAGGTCAGGCTGAGGGTGTGATCACATTATGAGACATTCTATGCCTGCAGGTTGTGGTTCTCATGCTAGTGGAAGGAAGGAGTGGACGCCAGGAAAGCCACTTCTCTCAACTCTCCAGGGGCTGGGCTTGGAGACGGCTCCTCCTCCAGGCCCTTCCTGACCACACTTGCTCTGCTAGGCCTAGTGGTCTCTCTGCAGGAGTCCCAGCTACTGAAGCCCCACGTGACAGACAACTGGACTGGTCATGGGTCAAATCTGTGTTACTCTACATGTGTTCTTTGTGAAGTTCAGATTTTGTTTGCTTTTTAAACAAACTTTCAGCCTTTTAGCCACTGATTCTGTCCAGATCCCAGGTTACACATTTCCATTGCTGCCATCACCCTGAAGAACACTGGAATTTGTGATCCAAGCCCTGAATCTGTTTTAAGACACTGTCCTGCAGCCCCAGGCTGAGACCTTTCCTTAGCCCTGGTGAAGTTACTTACAAGCCAGCCAGCTTGAGGAGGGTGGAGACAGTGACAGTCCCCCCGAGGACATGACATGGGA
This sequence comes from Hydrochoerus hydrochaeris, assembly GCA_004027455.1. Taxonomy (NCBI): domain Eukaryota; kingdom Metazoa; phylum Chordata; class Mammalia; order Rodentia; family Hydrochaeridae; genus Hydrochoerus; species Hydrochoerus hydrochaeris. The sequence continues at coordinate 236,630 of PVLA01000493.1, forward strand.
GGAAGCTCCCTCATCTAGCAAGGGGCTTCTTGGCTTAGGTGCTGTTTTCTCACCTTCCCCTGGCTTACCACAAGGCAGTGACAGGGTCCTGTATCACGCTGAGCATGTCTGGTAGTCCTGGACCAGGTCCTGGGCCTCACCCAGGATTTTCTACCTGACAGAGTGGGTGTTTGCAAACTTAATTTAAAACTGGACCTCCAAGAGTGAGACCTGATGCCATTTGAAGCCTTGGGAAAATGTCAGTGCAGATGTTCTGAGACACTGGCACCCACTCTTTCCTGCCCTAGTTCTACCTGGGACCTTTTTAGTCTTGATGCTTAAGCTGCACCCAAACCATTAAACATGAATCTCTGATTTATACCCCAGACATAAGTTTTATTTTTATTTTTGGTATTTCTGGGGCTGGAACCTGGGGTCTCATGCATGCAAAGCAAGCAGTCTACCACTGCATAGGTTTAAAATATCATGTGATCTCATTATGCAGCAGTGTTGGAGAAACATCTAGGGAAGTATGACTGCCCCATACAGAACTTGGGGGCCTTTTGTCCTACTGAAGAAACACATACCAACTCTTACCACGAGGGATGACTGTGTTCAGAAGAAACAAGGGAGGTGACACTATTGCTTATAAATATAATTTATTACCTGTTTAAAAATTATTTCTTACATTTTGTACATGTTGGTTGACAGAATAAATGCAGGCGATTTACAAATCAAGGGGACTTCAGGAAAAAATTGGGAGAGGCAGCTAGGGAGAGAAAAGAGGCACACCCAGAGCTGGTGCCCCTCACTTCTGTCACACAGCAAGGCGACGGACGGACGGGTACCTAGAGTGCACAACACCTCCGCCAGGGAGTTTTAGAAAAGGAATTGCATAGAAGATACAGCAAGAGGAAAGTCCACAACAAAAGCAGTGTTGTGAATGTAAGAAGCTAAGGTGGTGGTGGTCTGCTTAAAAAAGAAAAATGGCGAAGCACAAAACCTCAACCTGGCATTTCTGCAGTTGAACTGCTCCCAAGAAGACAGTGCTGATGCAGCCTCTGCAGTACAGACTGCTGTGGATTTGTCTCTGACAAACGCTGGTTGTCTTCTTTAGAAAGAGCAAAGTGGAAGGTGACCAACTTGCGACAGCTCAATGTTAAAGCACAACACATACAACACTGACATCCAGCACACACACAGTGATGACAGTCCCTGCAGCTGGGTAAGCACACTCTGGAGGGTGAGAGTGTCACTGCCAATAGAAGTGTGAGTCTAGGACAGGAGCAAGTTCTAGTTGCAGTCCTGTTTCTTTCCCAAGGCATAGAGAGTATGAAAGGGCAGAGGCATTTTCCACTGGTTGTAGATTTGTGTTTTTAATGCTGTCTTTAAAAAGGTTTAACATCTAGGACACATTGAACCAGGCTTCTTTGATGTTGCCTCCCCAAAGCACTGAAGATCAGTGACCAAGAACTAATCACCAAGAGCTCAGGGTGCTGATCAATGAAACCTGCATATGGTGCATGTTCCAAAATGCAACCCAGTTCTTTCAGCCCTGGTCCATATCGTCAGGATCCCAGCAGGTCTGCCAGTGCCTCCTTCAGAAGACTTTGGAATTTAAAGATGGCACAGGATTTAGGCTTATTTGTAAGGAACCCCTGAAGTGTTATGACCTGCAACTTATAATTGTACCAAAGCACACCTCTGAAGTGGTCAGATGAAACACTTGTTACAGTAATGTGGCTGGTGGGCAGCTGACTGAGTGGGCCACAACTGTTGTCATATTCTACAGAGATTTCCAAGATCTCTGGACAGATCCCTTCAGGATAGAAGAGCCTGAGTGTAAAAACTGAGGACTGGGACAGAGCCTCTGTAACGTGTCTCTCTGTGTTATACATCGTGCAGAGCCTATCCCTTTAGCCTCTTGATGCTTTTCCAGCAAGATGAATAGGCCCGAGGCATACACTACACTTGGTGGAGTGAGTCATTGTCCCACCATGGATCAGAAGGAGGCACAGCCCTGCCCACTGGAAATTTGGGCCCCATGAATGCTTCTCAAGATAAATCTTCAACGTAAGATTTCTCAAAACATGAGCAGTCATATGGCTGATAAGATGAAAGAATTAGGAAAGTCACTGTTAGCCTGTAGAGAAAATCCACTCAGTGACATACAAGACCATATCTCCAGTTTTCAAAAATAGTTTTTCATGTTATAATCCTGGAAATATTTATGACTTAATTTACTCAGCCTGCATGGACATGGGCTTAAATTAACATTGGTTATAATGTATTTATTTCCCATATTCCTTATTTCATTAAAAAAATCATTAAAGATGCAAAGGAGATCTTTCAAAGTGATTATTAACAGTTATGGATTATACAAATAGATCTTAGGGTAGAGAAACAGTATTTCATTGCACAGAGGCAAAGTTCTAAGGATTTCAGTCAACATTAGCTCAGTACATTTAAAAATATAAAAATAATACAAAAGGAAAAACAAAGTATAATAGTTGGTCCTATGAGGCACTCGAAAGGTAAACAATGTTATTACCTTGAGATAATTGATAAAAATATTTCTTATTGTATCTATAAAATCTAATGCTCATTGGCTGTGATCATCCACACAAATAATTGGACTTGAACAGTGCCATTCTGACTCACAAAACTTCTCAAAGGTGATGGCTAGTGTGTTTCTGTAGTCTTCCTCCTCCTGTCTGCCCTTAGCTGAGCACTAAGGATTCTACACAAAACTAATGACTTGTCTAGAATGCCTCCTCAGCAAAGCAGAACTGCACATTCAACCCAGACTGAACACAAACCTTCTCTACTGTCTTTACATATGCTCGCAGGCCCTCGTACCGTTTTACATGTGACTGGCCCAGGGGCAACCCTTACAGAAACCAGAGCCTATGGGATCTGGGGAGGCAGTGTTTGCTTAACCGGCTCATATTTTCAGACATGGAACATGTGCTTGGCCCAAGAACACAGCTATTGTGTCCCTGGCAGAGACACACAGAACACCTAAGATGAGAGACTCCTCTGCTTTGCCCCAGGAGTCAGGGAAAGGCTGAGTTGTACCTCTAAATGTTTGCTCTTAATATATGTTGCTCTAGGAGAAAAATCTTTTGAAGCCCATTCCTGGATGCCTGCAATTCACAGTGCCCTGAACTCGGGCCGTGACTTCTCCCTAAAGCATGGCTCTGCTCTTCTAGAGAATGGCTAATGATGATGAACTTTAATGTCGAACTTCTCATCTCCCAACAATGCCCTGCCCTTGAAGAGCCTGCATTGCGTGCTTAAGGACATGGGTCCTTGGGATAACCAGGCGAGTGTGTATGTGGGAATGTGTTGGTGAAAGGCTGCTGGCCATGAGATGTTCGGAGTCGCACATGATTGTTAGCATTGGGTGCCCAGCCAGAAATTCTGAATCCAACCTTATTCCTCCCAGATCACTAAGAAAATGTGAATTAGTGTTGTGAGGATAAAATGAAAACAGGACAAAGCTTTTGGTGTTAGGTTTACAAGTTCAGAAGCTTCTTTCTAAGCAGATACTTCCTACATTTCCACAAGTAAACAACAGGGAATTGAAAGAAAAGTGATTTAAAATATACAAAGTCCAATGAAATCACAAACATTAAAATGACAACTTTGAAAATATGGATTTTATGTTTCTATTACAAAAAAGCAACTTAGGACATGGATAAATGAGTTGATGACAGAGTCATAATGACATCGTTTTGAGAAGGGTGATTTCAGTGAAAAAACATGAGAAGACTATTACAGATTCAAAGTGTCCCCCTATCTATGTGTCATGAAGATCCCGCCCACAGGTAGGTATTCTTCTGCCAACAGCTTTTAGTGATTTAGGAGCTAACCCCAGGGTAAACTGTGTTGCAGGCCACTAGGTGGCACCATGCACAAGCGATAGTTTTTCCATCCAATTGAAGGACACGGGGGTTCTGCTCACAGCTGTGGGAAACCGGAAATGGCACATCGGATGATGAAGTGGCTCCTGTGAAATGAACTGTTGTGTTTGAACCTTGTAAGTTGGAGAGCAATCTAACAGCTATTACTTTTCTCCAAAGAGAAGAAAAGCAGACTTCTTAGTGAAAATCCTTTGACATAACGGAGTATTATGTGTAAGGAAGTTGTCATTCACTTGATAAGAAACATAGCAGTTTTGTGATAGATGCTTACCTCTCATGCAATCAATCACTTTCCCCTTTTCCAGTGGTGGGAAGTTTAACCAAAAACCAAGCACCTGAAGTGAATTCCAGTAGCTCTTAGTGGCTTTAGTAAAAGTTTGGAAATGTATTCATCTGGAGAGCTAAATTTTTGCTCACTTCTACCTCTTCTGTAGCATAAAAGTTCCCTTGAACTCACAGTCCTTGGTTTCCAGATGATTCCCAGTAATGAGCAATCCTGACAGTTTTATTTCAAGGTACAGTAATGGACAATAACTCTTTCCTCATTTTGTTTTTTAAAATTACTTAAATTTTTAATTTAGAATACAGCTTTACTCATCAGTACAAACATTTATCCACTGAACTTGTTGATTAGTGCAATCTCCACCTTCCGCAACCAGTGGAACCAATGTTTTTATATGTGGAAACTTGAATGAACAGCGTGGCTAGAGAAACAGTTTATGGGATATCTGTCTAAAACCAAACATAAGAAAGAAATGGTATGTAAGACAAGGCTCCATGACAAGGCAGCAATGATTCCTTAATGAGAATGGAGGAGTCTGAGAATATTAAGAAGTAAACAAACAGGAGAGGGAGTGCATGTGGAATGAGGGAGAAGGTATATGAAATTATTTAGCAACATGGACCCTCTGCCCTGCAGACTCCAATCATGTTCTGAAGGTTCCCATTCAAGCCCGGGTGCTTCTCAGTCTTGGTTTGGCTATGGAGCTGTTGTGGACTCTTCCTTCTCACTGCTGGGTGAACTGAATCCTTACGTTAAAGAGCCTGTGATGGTCCCAAGGAAATCATAGTTCACACTAAGTCTGTTGGCTAACAGGATATAAAGGACTAATTAGTCTCTGTAAGTGCCACTGAACAGTATTAAAGCAAAGATTGAAGAGAAAAAAAAAGTACCAAGTTTCTACTGGCAAACTTGTAGGAATGGTCTTGATGTCAACAGTTCAAAACAATAATAAAAATTTAAAACGAGTCAGGCTGGAAGGCTAGGGATTCTATGAGAGAGGACAAGAAAATGGTAACGTAAGACTGAATGTTGGACAAATACATTGCAGATTGCAATAATTTTCTTCCAAGTCAAAACGATTTGAAAAGCATACTGCAGCCTGAGAAAAAGACTAGCTGACTATTTAAATGACCCAAGTCAGAGGTCACTGTCATTTTCAGATTGATGGATGAGAAACTGGAGGCCTCACAATAGGAGGCCACCATTTTAGAATCTGAGATGAGCTCATCTCGCCACCCATTTTACGGGTAAGGAAACTGAGCTCCAGTGAGTTTCAATGGTTTTCAAAAAGTAGCACCCCACAGTGCCAAATCCAGAACTGGTTTTCTGATTTCCAGCTCCGAGGCAACTCTCTCAACCACATTACCCCTTAGGTAGACAGGGCCGCCTGAGTGGTCGGAGCTGGGCCACACTACCACAATATTAAGTGAACTTCAAGGAGAACATATCTGATAGGACTCAGGAGAAAGGCCCTGCTGGAGCAAGGTGAAGGAACGGATTGACAAAGCCAGTGAGCCTTTCCTACCTTTTTCCAGGCAGGATGACATGGGTCAAAGGTAAATGAAGCAATGCCTGTTAATTCTGTTGGTGACCACATCCGCCCTGATATGTGAGAGAGCCAGGCAGGTCTAGTTAACACCAAATACTAACAATAGTGCAAATGAAAACCAAGAGTTAAAAGAAAATCCTTTTACTACAATACTTGTAGCTACTCAATAATACCTTTAAAAAACCACTTCAAACTGCATATTACAGACACACATGTCCTGAAGTATTTGCGTGGTTGAACATGAATTGCTCTCTTCCCTGCAATGCTACACCTTTATTCCCAAAGGGCACTCAACAGCCCTCCACCAAGGCATAAGGAATCTTAGTCATTTGTCTTTTGCATGTCAATGCTCCAGTTCCCTGATACAGACAGTAACACTGGTTCTACAAGTTCTAGAAACAGAACACTCATGGGAGGATTATCTGAGACATGTGATGTACACGATTTGTATCAAAAGTCTGTGATTTCTCTGCAAATTACTAATCTGAAATAGACACAACAAACCGTCCACAGCTTCGACTTCAAATGATCTGAACAAAAATAGAATGAGCCATGGACAGTGTCTGCATCCCTGTCCAATTTGATGTAAACAACGTTTGTAGAAATTGGGTTTGTTAAGAAAGTTTATCCATATATCTGGATAGCAATAAAAAGCGTTTCCTAGGAAACTGTAAGATCCTGTACCATACAGCATACAGCCCAACTAAGAGGAAAATTAGGTCGATTTCTAAATTCAAGGTACAAATTTACACAATTTTTAACTCCTGTGTTGCTGTCCGAGTAAAGCGGGCGTGTACACTGGTGGCTGTATCTGTTTCCTTCTCTCTCCCGCTGCCATCTTGCCTGTGAAGCTCACTGGTCTAGTCTGCATTTCCTCCCCAGCTGTGTCTCCCTGGACAGCCACAGACTCCCTGTGTACTCTGTCCTTCATTTTTAGTTCCAGTGTAGTCAATACTGCCCTTCTGCTGCTAAAGACACTACTGTTTCATGTCGTCCCATTTCTTCCAAGACAGCTGCCAGCATGCTCAGGTTTCCATCTGGGAAGTTCTGTGCTTCCCAAAGATCCAAGATTACACCAGTTGGGCTCGATTTGGTGGCAAAGTAATTCAAGTACCTGTAATTGGGAATGGGAAAATGTGCTGAGAGGCATGATTTATGGACCTATTTTCTCTTCTTTTCTGGGCCTTGAAATATCTTCATCCTACTGTGGTTTCCAGTGAGCCACCTTACATAACTATCCCACACCTAATTAGATCAGCCTCAGTCAACTCTGCCCCTCAACTCTGAGTAAAATAATTTAAGATGTCTATGGGTGATACCATAAAGAGGAAATCAAGAGATGATGCTTTCCTTCCAGCCCAGCCTCTGAGGATCTCTGACAGGTCATGCCACTCCTTTTCTCAGTAGTGATGGCAATGTTCTACAGTGTTCAGGTCTCCAGTTCTCTTTATGGCTTACTATCAGGGCTGTGTTAGCAGGTTAATTATCCGCCAAGCATTAGGCTCAGTTCATCTGGAGATGTGAAACAGAATTACTCTAGTGAATGGATGTATTAGGGGGATTTAGCCCTAATCAGTTTGGCAAAGTGGATCACAAAACTTGGTACTTAGACGTGTCAGATAAACCCAGGATATCTCTGAACTCTGTTCACAGGCCCATGGTGCTAGGTATATAGAAAGTGCTTAATGCACATTTGCAGAATAAAAGTAGATGGGTGGGAAAAATGAATGCTGTCTTGCATGTAACAGTTATCATTCTGGAGACCTGTGTCTAAAAGGAAGCATCTGCTTGTGGAGCCTGGCTACACCCACCTGTCCAGGTTGAGCTTATGGGCCAACATCCGCCAGTCATGGCCTCGTGTCTGAGGTGCATCCAGGCTGCTGCAGAGCTTCTGCCGGATAGGGAGAGGGATGCTGAATGCACTCGGCCCTGTGACAGTAGTGATGGTGCTGGCTGGATCCAGCAGCGGCAGATCCATGCCAGTGGGTTCCTGCAGGGACAACACGACATTATTTCTGGAGACAAAAGCAATCCCTGTTGAACCAGTCAACACAATGCCTTGCTTTGAGGGAAGAGGTGAACAATAACAGCTATCATTCTCCTTCCTACCCTCAAGAGTTGTGAGTCGCTCTAGTAACCTGGCTGACACACAGAGGTACATTTGAGCTAGTTTTGCATAGCCTTGAATTTATGGGCCTTTAGTTAAGGCTGAGCTAGCTGTAAAGCTCTGGTGTGATTCAGTAAGGACTTTCTAATGGGGCTCTCTAGAAGGAATGGGGAGAGGAAGGGAGAATGCTCTTGGGGGATCAGATATCAAGAGGGGAAAATGTTCAAAACAGGAGTTGAGAATGAACAAATCTGAGATTAGGAAGCTGGAAGGCAGAGCTTCTAGAAACTGTCTGACCTTGAAGAAGATGCCCTAGGAGGGGCCCAGTGGCTCTGCTGCTAGCCTGGGAAGGTGACTCTGACTCTTACAGGGTGAAATGGAACAAGGCTGAATGATATTAAGACAAAAACTTTAAGAAAATCAGTGTATTGCCTGAGGGCAAGCTGCTAATGGCATCCTCCAATTGCTGAACATCCTTTTTTTTTAAAGTCTAATTTTAGTAGCGAAAACTATAAATTGGCTCTTAAAATAGTTTCAGCTCATAAAACAGCACAAATGCAAAACTCTGAATTTCATCTGCAAGAGAAACTCTAATCATTCTCTAATCACTTCTGCTGGTTAGAAAAGCAAAAGCAAATGTTGCCTGGGAACTATTAAAGCAATAAAAGAAAATCTACTTAATCTTAGGGTGCATAAGTAATTGTTAGAGGGGAGTAGCCACAGAGAGCTTCTGCCTTCCTGAAGTCTAATGTCTGGGGTCTAGTGCTCAGCTGGGGTCAGTGCTCTCTGCCCATGTGTGAACACTGGTGCTGGGAAGTGGGGAGAGGTGGGGGAGGTGGTGGGAGGTGTGGTCGAAGCTGCCTGCCTTGCAGGGTGACTTGCAGTGTGTCCTATTTCCTAGGCTTGTGTAACCCCACTGCATAAGGCCAAGCCAGGAGCTTGTACAGCATTTTAGAGCAACACTAATTATGGGGGCCATCATGTGTGCAGAGGCATTGGCTGCTATCACAGTGTTTGGCCTCACAATCTAAAACTTGGCAGATTCTATAAGTATCAACCCTGGCACATACCAGTGTTTGAAGGACTGAGGTGTGGAATGGGTACTGCAACCCAGAGCTCTTTCCCTCAGCTCAGGGCTCTTTCCAAGGGAAAGGAAGAGAAAGTTCCTGACCTCCAGAACATAGACTTTTCCAGAAAGGAAACCAGGAGGGTGATCTGAGGGCACATGTCAATTTTTACTAACAGATTTGTATGGGAATGTTTCAACCCAAGTGTCTCAATGCTTATATCAGGCACAGAGCAATGCAGGGATGAGCTGAGTGGTGGAGGGAAAGAAATCTCATGCTATTTCCACAATTTAGTGCCATCACCCATGTTGAAGTCTTCTTCTTTTCTAGACAACAGGACTAATTTGAAACCTATCAATCCTCTGATACAACACTACCCTGACTATCCCTGGGTGGCAGTGGAGGTTGCAGCATGGGGAGGAATCAGCTTTTTATAGTGCTGCCTCATGTTCCCAGAGCGTCTCCTTATTCCTGTTAGCCTTGGTAACTCCCTACTGCTGTATGTCCTCCAGACTCGGCTTCCTACAATGTTCATGGTTGTGCACTAGTATTTCCCCCTCCCTTTTCTCTTGCTCTCTTATTTAGAAGTGTAAAATGGCCTCTCCTGCATGAAGTCTCAACCCATTTTTATTCTCTCTATTAGGATGTACTATACATATTCATGGGGATTCTGTAATATTTCCAACATGTATAAAACATACACAAATCTAACAAATCACTCCATCCTCTATCTCTTTCCCAATTTTTTTTTTGAGGTACCAGGGATCGAACTCATGACCTCACACTTGTCAGGCGAGCACTTATGCCACTGAGCTAAATCCCCGACCCCTATCCTTCCCAATCTTTAGTAATCACTATTCTAATGTTAGGTGAGTCATCTTGCATTTCCAAATATGACAGAAAACATGGAGTACTTGGCTTTCTGTGCCAAGCTTATTTCATATAACATACAACTCTTTAGTTCTATAGATTTTGCTACAAATGACAGAATTTCATTCTTTAGATCTGAAAAATATATATATATTTCCTTATAAATCCACTTTTTTTATGGTATTTTGTGGGCAGTGCCACATGGCATGTAGGAATCTCTCTGGTATGCCAATTTTATTACCCATAGATATCTATCCAGACAAGAGATAGCTAGATCATATAGTAGATCTAATTCAAGATTTTTGAGGAACTGTCATAACTATTCTCCATAATGGGTACACCAATTTACATTCCTACCAACATTATACAGGAAACTGGTCACCTTTCTCCATATGCTCATCAGAATTTTTTACCTTACTGTGTACATAATAGCCATCCTAAGAAAGGTGAAATATCTCACTGTAGTTTTATTTGCATTGTCTTGATGACTAATATTGAACATTTTTCATATATTAATTGTTCATATTTCTTGCCTTGAGAAGTGTCTATTCAAATCATTTGCCCATTTCAAATTGGATTTTTAAAAAAGTTTTTTGAGTTCCTTATAAATTCTAGATGTCAACCCTCCATCTTTTGAATAGCTGGCAAATATTTCTTCTGTTCTGTAGACTGGCTTTGCACTCTGCTGATTGTCTTTTATGGTGGAGAAACTTTTTAGTTTGATGTAATTCCAGTTGTCAATCTTTGCTTTTGTCTGTTGTGCTTTCACTATTCTGTAAACAGAATCATTGCCTATACAATTGTCTTGAAGTGCTTTTTCTTCCCCCCACCCCTGTAGTGTCAGGTCTTACATGTAGATCTTTGATACATTTTGAGTTGATTTTTAAAAAATATTGATCAGGGTAAGATATAGGGATCAAGTTTCTACCTCCTACAGGTGGGTACTCAGCTTTTCTAGCATTATTTATTACAGGTGATCCTGTCTCTAGTGCATGTTTTGGTGTCTTTGTTGCAAATTAATCTGGTGTACCTATGTGGCTTTATTTTTGGTATTTCTATTCTGCTGCACTGGTCTGTACATCTTTTTTTTTTTAATGCTGGTTTATTCTGCTTTGGTTAGGATAGCTCTGTAGTATCCTAATGCCTCCATCTTAGCTTTTTGCTCAAGATTGTTTTGCCTATTTGGGGTCTTTTATGCTTCCGTATGAATTTTAATTTTTTTTCTAATTCTGTAAAGAAAGTAAACAGTATTTTGATGAGAATTTTACTGAATCTGTAGATTGCTTTGGTTAGTATACACATGTTAACAATACTGATTCTTCCAACCCACAAACATGAGACTTCCAATTTTTTATATGTTTTCTTCAGCTTTTTAACCAGTTTTGTAATTTTCATTGTAGATGACATTTCTTTAATGACTTCTTGTTCAGCAAATTCATTATTTATAGGAAAGCTACTGATTTTGTATGTTGATCTTTTACTGAATTGATTTATCAGTTTTAGTAGTGTTTTGGTAGAATTTGGGGGATTTTCTGTGTATAGATTCATATTATGTTCAAACAGGTATAGGTTGACTTCCTTTTCTGTTTGTATGCCTTTTATTTCTTTCTTTGGCCTAAGTGATCTGGCTAAAACCTCTAGTTCTATATTGAATAAGAGTGGTGAGAGTAGATACCCTTGTCTCATTCCTAATCTTAGAGGAAATGCTTTCAGTGTTTCAGCATGATGTTTGCTGTGGTTTTGTTATATACTGCCTTTATTATGTTAAGGTACGATCCTTTTATACCTAATTTTTTCAAAGCTTTTCTCATGAAGGGATATTGAATTTTATCAAGTGCTTTTTCTGCATCTATTGAGATGATTATATGATTTATATCCTTCATTCTGTTGATGCAGATATTATCATTTATTGATTTGCATATATTCAATAATCCTTGCATCCTTGGGATGAGACCAACTTCTTGATGGTGAATGAATTTTTGATGTACTGCTGGACTCAGCTTGGTAGTATTTTGTTGAGGATATTTGTATCTATGATCATCAGGGATACTGGTGATGGTGCTTTTGTTGTGTCCTTTTGTTTTGATAGCAGGGTGTCTTAGTTACTTTTCTCTTATTGCTGAGACAAATATCTATCACCTAATATTAAAGGAATAAATGTTTATTTGGATCATAGTTTGTACAGGTTTTAGTCCATGGCTCCAAGACAGGGTGGCATGGGAGACAGACACTGCAGAGGAGAAACAATTCATGGCAGGCAGAAGTTAGCAAAGCAAGCAAGAGACATTAGCAGCTTCTGTTTCTTTTATTGTATCCAGGTTATGAGGATTAGGGCGGAGCCAAAGCAATTAGTAATTGTCCACCCTTAATCCTGGCTTTGCACCATAAGTTAATCACATCGACTAAGCCACCTCTGAAAAAGCACCACCTATGACCACATGAGGCTATCCAGGGACATCTGGACACAATTCACAACACAGGGTAATGCTGGCTTTACAGAATGAATTTGAAAGGTGTTATGGTTTGTGTCTAGATGTCCCCCCAAAGCCTCGTGCATCCAGGAGACAGATTTTAGAATCTGTGAATGCTTCATGGTCAAATGCTGGGATTATGGGTGTGAGTGCTATGCCCAAATAGGTGTAGCCTACATAAAATATAAGGGACAGAACATGTCTTCTCTCCATGCTCCTCCCTTTTTTGCTTTTGCTGCTTTTGCTGTCTTCTGGCCATCATGAACTGTTGTTCCTCTGTCATGCAACCCTACCTAGGAATCAGCTGATTATGGACTGAAACCTCCACAAACTGTGAGCTAAATAAACCTTTCCTGCCTCCATTTTGGTCATCAAGTATTTTGTATCAGTAAAGAGAGAAAAGTAACCAAGACAGGAGGCTGACCTCCTCTCAATTCTATGGAATTTGTAGTGTGAGAAGTAGCACAATTCTTCTTTAAAAGATTCCTCCTTGCTCTTAAATAGTGAGAAAGATGTCCATGGCCTGCTTTGCTGGCTGGCATTAGGCCACAGAGGTGGAACATGTGAAGTGCAGAGTCCATGTCTAATGTATAACAAGTACACCACATGCGTGTGCTTCCACATCTTCTCAGTGCCACCAACCCTGGTTTGGGCTGGCCCTGTGTGGTATGACGTGACATGGCTCACACTACCCTCACACTAGACCACTCACTGCTCCTACTGTTATGTCTATGGGCAGACCCTGGACTTGTTCTGCATTTCCACTGATATCTGGCAAATTAGTCAAAGTCAACCTCCTGCTCAGCCTGTCTCATGCTCCCAAATAGAGGCTGTGGAGACCTCATCCAGCCCTTGCATGTTTTTTCCACATCTCTCCATTCTGCCCTGTGGTTGCATTTCTGCATTACTTCTCAGATTTCATGGAGGTGAGAGTATTTTTGTCATTGTTAGGACCCATGCATGTAGAAGCTACCAATATTTGTTGAAATGAGAGTATTTTTTCCTAATATAGGAGGAAGATGAATCCAGTTCCTGGCTGTGTGGAACCACATGGAACAGTGTTCTAGGCTGCCTTCCAACAAAACATGACTGGGATGAATCTCATTACTAACTACTGAACTTAAGGGCCAATTAAACATGGGCACAACTCTCAGGAAGGTCTGCTCACACATTCCTGTTCCTCTTTCTTAGTGCATTAAGAGCACTCCTTACTTTACATGGGCATCAACATCCTGAGCCTCCAACCCTGCCTACTCTGCTTGTTTCTTTTGATGTAGAGGACACAAACTCTACAGGTACTGTTTCATGTCTCTCTTATCAGGCGGCTGACAGTAGCCTTTAAGTAAAAGAAAAACACACATACATTTACATTTCATCTAGTAATTTCAGTTGCCATTAGTTTTTCCTTTACTTTCAGGTAAGAGTAGAGATTACTCTCACAGAATGCTTATTACAGTAATTGTTTATGATACGGGTGCCATCTGTCTTTGATGTTATGATTCCCTTAGTTATGCATATGATTTTTCAGCATTAACCAAGCAGCTGCTGTGGTTGACGGCACAGGGCTCTGCGCCCCATGTGTGCCCAGCAGGTATGCTCTGCCCTACCCCCACACCAACTCTTTTGTGTCTTAGGAGATAGGATCTTGCTGTGTTTCCCAGGCTTGCTTTGATCTTTTGTGCTGATACTGTCCTCCTGCCTCACCTTTTCAGGTAGCTACAACTATAGGTTCATGTGACTGTGACTACCTTCTCTCTCAAGAACATTCTGAAAAACTAGACTTTCCCCATGGTCACTTTGAACAGCTGTATAGAAATATAAGAGGTAGGTAGGTAGAAAAGCTATAGCAGGATGATACTATGAACATTTGTCTTATTATTATTTTAAACATTAAAGTGCTATGCACCAGTTGTTAGTAAAGGTCATAAGATCTAGAAAATTATAAGAAATTACCACCTACCACCATGGTCATAATTATTTCAAAAGCTATGATAAGGTGATTGATAACCTTAAAATTGCAACCCTTCCAGGGTTCAGAGCCAGGAGCCATTGCAGCCATTTGATAAACCTGGGGACACATACCTCCTCCTTTTCTATGGGAGCTATTTGCATTTGCTTCTATATATTTTATTTATATAGGAAGTTTATCTTTTTGTTCATTTCAATAGAAAGAGAATGTGAGCTTAAGTAGACATATTGAGATGGTGGAATTTACCCAAGTACTCTGTTATCCCAACAGCAATAAAAAAATGAAGCTACTTTCCTCATGATATGAATCAAGTTCTGTTCCCAGAATTTTCTAGCATTCACTTAGCTTCACAATGGGTCCAGCATAGCAATTTAGCCATGAGGAAATGGATGCAAAAGGGAAATAATTTCACATGTCACTTCAGAACTGCCACTTGGGTACCTGCTATGATTGATCTTTTTTTTAATGGAAAAAAAAGTAAAACAAAATTTCATTATACTAAAACTAGAGGTTTGGAAATAGAGAAAAGAAGAAAAATGTCTTTTATCATTATTTTCATTTTGACATTTACTCATGCCAAGGCTTTTAGACTTTTTAGACATTTTTATTCTTAAGTTTCACCTCTGAGAAATTAGAGGCTTTTAAGGAATCTCTGGTGAAGGGCCCAGAGAGGAGCAACTGGCCACTCCTGACATCCACACACCATGTGTCACACATACCACCCATCTCTCCTCTCCTAGGTAGGTAACTGGCTCTTTACCTGACCATGGGGGCAGGGACTCTGTAACTGACAGCCTGTGAGTGCCCCAGAGTGCTGTGTGGTGAGGGCAGAACACTGCCGACATGCTCATTCCAGGAGACAGGAGTGGAACTGCAACCCCTGCCCACCTGTCACCTTGTGCTGTGACCCTCGGAAGGAGCAAGGTTCAGAAGAGAGCAAGCTTTTCTCTGTCCATGGCTTGTTAGTCACACTGGACCCCTTCTCACAATTTTTATCCTGGGCTCCCCAGAGAGTGCATCAGCTCCAGATTTGCACCCCTTTCTGAACACCTGACCTGCATTCAAATGCTCAAAGACCCAGAAGTAAAGGCAGCAGAGTCCCCTTACTCCCTGAAGTCACCTCCACTCTGGCCACTTGTACCTCTCCTCAGCTGCCTGTGTCTGTCACACACAGGCAAGGGTTTCCAACATGGCTTTAGGCCTCACTGCTGCCAAATCCCAAGGAAACCATCTTTCTCCCATGTGTGCACAGGACAGTCTGCACACCGTGATCATACTGTGCCCTTGGTCTGTGAGGGAATGGCAGCCTGAGCCAGGGGCAGCACTGAGCAGCTCCCTTTCATGTGTGGCCGCATCTGATCCACCTTTCAGCACACAGCAAACACACGCTGAACACGGAGCAAGCATCAAAGGGCCGGACCTCCTCACCCCCCTCTGGAACTCCGCAGCCTTTGTTGTCTCTGGAGCTGGGTGGTTATTGAACTTTGCAGACCCGCTGGGCCTGGAAAGTGAAAACACCCTCCAGAGCCAGCGGGGTGGTGCTGTGTGCCTGGGAGATAGGGCTAACCATCCAAAGGCCTGGCGGTTGCCATGGCACCGTGACACCGAGATCATTCCTTATGAATGTCACCAAAGTCTGTGACTAAAGTTGTTTATGAGTCAAAAGTCTTATGAAACTTCAGGAGGAAGCAATGACCGCACCTCAGCAGGCTGTGGGAACACAGGGGGAGAGGGGGGAGTGGGTTTCAAATGCTACAGGAGCAGCAAGCTAGGCCAAGCTGGCTGACATTTTGTTGGTCACTATGTATGAGACAGGGAGGAGGAGGATTTCCAAACCATGCCAGCCTCTGTCATTCTGAAAGACGGCTTGGCAGAGGCTGCACCTGACATGCCTGCTTCTTCACTGCTCTGGCTTCCACGGGTCCAGCCAGGCTCTGGCTGGTCCTCTGCTTACAGAGGAGCTGAAGCAGCAGTGACCACTGTCATCACTATAAGATGACAGCACTCGACTGAAGATTCCAGAAATTCTGGCGAAGAAAGGCAAAAAATGGTGATTTTTTTTTTTCCAGGGACCACATGTGGATGTTCATTCTGTTTCTAGAATATTTCCTCTACTACCATGGGGGAAAGAACATTTCTTCTGATGTTAGGAAGATGAAGTATGAGAGAGAAAGATCAAGAGATTTCTCCTCAAATAAACATGGAGAATGAAGAAGGTAAAAGGGTGTGGAGACGTCCCTTAACTTTTCCTCTAGCCTGCATGGGGGCAAGAGCAAAGGGACAGATGTGGCATGCTTTGGAAAGGCACCTGCAAATATAATGGACTCTTACACTTGAGAATGTAAGATTTGAACATGGAACCCTATCACTGGAAATAAGACTTGCTTTGGGAAGGAGTTCCTGCTCTCTTCTTATATGGCTCTAGCTCCTGGGTGCATTTAAAATATGATCCCTTTAACACTGGACACAGCTTTCAAGGATCCTGCAGGGCCTGCATCAAAGTGTGTTTTGTCTCCTCCCATTGCTGAGCTGGTCTGGGGTGCCTTACCTCAGACACAGTGCAGTTGAGCTGGAAGATCTGCCCCTCGCCTTCCACCTGTCGCACACACAGCTTGCAAACCAGCTCCACTGTGTTCAGGCTGAATCTTTCCAGAGTGAAGGTGCAGTGGAGGTTTCTTTGAGAACTGCTCCAAATATGGTAAAAAGGAATTTCCTAGAGGAGACAAAAGTGTTAGTCACAGATGAGGGACTAACATTATCTATCTATCAAACCCAGCTGCCAGGTGGCCTTCTCAGAGTGACACGTCACCGCATTTGATCTTCCTAACAGCCCTAGGTGCAAGTAGATCCTGCCTCCATATTCTCATGAAAAAATGGAGGCCCAGAGAGTTTAAATAACTCACCCAGAACCATACAGCTAGTAAGTGGCAGAGATGAGGTCTGAACCCAGCAAGTCAGCTTTCAGAATAAACATTCCTAACCAGTCTTTCATTTGAAAAGGAAAAAAATAAACGATCTTTTAAAAAACCTTAGAAAGTTCCCAAAATAAAATACACACACACCATCATTGCTCATTAAAAGGAATCCCTACTGTGAAATTCTGGAGAAAAGCAAAGGAAACCTGAAGGCCGCTGCACTAATGCCGTCTCTTTCCCTCAGGCCTCTGTCCCTCTCTGCTCAGGATGGGACATGGCTGGGAATTGCAGGCTTGATCTGTGGCTACAGAAAGTTCTTGGTCTAAAGAGCACCAAACCCGAACAGGCACTGTTCCCTACGAGTCCAGGCCACACCCTGGAGTCCTTCCTGGAAGCACATAGCCATCACGCGCAGGCTAACACAGGCCGAGAGTGGGCACGGTGGCTGGGGTGCACACTGGTGCCAAATCCAGCACAAATGACAATGCCGTCCTCCTAGGGCCTATTTGATAATTTGGGGCAAGTTACTTAACCTTCCCAAGTCTCGGTGTTTTCAACTGCAAAAAAGAAGGCAGAGGAAGCTAAGTCACAGACTTTCTGCGGTTGACAGAGAGAAACCCAAGTGCCTAAGAGTATCTGGTGGCTGGAAAGCACTTGGACAGGGCTAGTGGGACACATTCCATACTGGCATCATTGATAAAACTGAACTCATCATCATCGCTTAAGGAATCAGGAAAAGACAGACCTGTAGGACTTTTAGATAGCACCAACAGAGAAGCAAGAAGAAAACAAGCCAAGCAAGAGATGACATGAGAAAGTCAGAAGCCTAAACCCTCCCTCTGGGGCTCACCAATGTGGGCCCAGAATTGGCCATCAGGCCAGTGGCAGTGTGGGGTTAGGTCAGATTCACCTGTGAGGAGACACAGATTCAAGCTCATCCGTCTTCATCACCCAGACTAAGGAGGTCCGTGGGTGTGAGACCAGGCAGCTTCCTGCATTGCAGGCAGCCAACACAGTTGGTGACCCCGCAGTCCTGTGCATGGGTCCACGTGATGGTACTGGGGCCGGCACGTTTAGGCCTATTATTTCATTAAGTCCTGACTGGGTTTTACTGTCATGTGACATTTCAGTTCCCAAACAGTGATGCCACCTTAATCAGGGTGCTATCCTGGAAGGATCAAGTCCTAATTTGTGTCATGTCACAGGAATACATTTGGAACTGTTATCAAGTCAATCAAAATTTACTGTTAAAATGACAGAATTGGAGTTTTCTTATTTACTCAGAATAAAACAATAATAGTACCCTCCTTTTTGTGGTTCTGGGGATTGAACTCAGAGCTTAGTGTATCTTACGTAAGTGCTCTACCACTGCACTACATACCCAGCCTCTCTTTTGATCCTGTGTTTTGAGAGAGGGTCTTGCAAATTGCTCTGGTTGGCCTCCAACTAGCAGCCTTCCTGCTTCAGCCTCCTTCATAGCTGAGATTAAAGGCATTTATTACCATGTACAATGAAAGTACATTATTACAGGTAGAATTTTCTTTAAAAAGTTTCATCAAATATGTCTATCAGGTACTTTTTAAAAAATCCTGGTTTATCCAAACTATGTTGAAGAATGAATACTGGTACAAGAATAATTTCAAGAAAGGGCCTTTGTTACATGCCTATGATTTCAGTCCTCTTTCTTGGAGCTTTTGTTCACCCTTACCTGATATTTAGCCAGCAGTTTACTCTTCCAGAGGGAATGGGCAACGTCATGGACCGACAGGCGCAGGTTGTGGGTGCTGCCTTTGAAATGAAGAGCCTTGGGGTCTTCTAAGAGCTGTCCTCCCATCTGTCTCTCCAGCTGTAACACCTCCTACAACGACATGCCCAAACCAAGTCGCCCTGCTGCCCTGCCTCACACCAGTCCACGCTGTCCTTAGCGAGCATATGCATCTCCTGCATGGATGCCTAGCATGTGACCCTGAGCCACACTCCTGTAGCCCAAGACGTGCCACCCCACAGGACAGGACTGGGTCCTCCTGCCAGGCCTGGCCAGTGGCTTTGGAGGTACTTAAACACAGGCCAGTAATCACCAGAACCCCACACTGGAGGAGACTCTTTAAAAGAAACAATAGGTAAAGAATACATAAATGGATAAGAACTAGATTTTTCAGTTAACTTTTAGGAAAAGGGCAAATAATTTAAAAACAAACTCATGCATTGGATTTGATGAAAACAACCAATGGAATACTTGGAATGTGTTTCAGATATTTAATTCTTTACAGAAATAAAATAAAAAATTTTGCTTAATATCAGCCATTGCTTAATTCCTAATTACTAAAAAATTAGAACATGCCAAGAAATTAGAATATGTCATATTTGAGGAAAATATGGTGGTGCAAATTAGCAAGGTTTTTAAACAACAAATACTGACCTAAACAGTTACTCAGATTAAACCTACAAAAGGAGCATTGATTTCTCAAGAATTGTGGCTGATGAAAAAATTGCTCCCTACTTATAAAGATATAGCAGGAAGACAAATTCTATATATACTTCCATTTCTCGGACTAGTTAATAGGAGTTAATGAAGCATTTGCAACTACAGCTGCAATTATCCAAGTAGCAGCACGCCACAAGTTATCAATGAACAAAATACCCTGGGTATCTTGTCTTGTCCCAAGCATTCCTCCAGTACTTCTCTATGCCTTACCAGTATGTATGCATGTGTGTGTGTGTGTATCAGTAGATCTCATATACCTGTATATATGTACAAATTTCTGATCTTTTTTAAAAAATAGGAACACAGGAAAATAATGAATTTTGTTAAAAGTATAATGACTTTCTTTCATGATATTTCAGCAGAAAGCAGGGAGTTCAAGAACACAGGTGTTCACGCAGAATGCACCTTGCTACCTGCATGCATTGAGTGTCTACCAGGACACCTGGGACAGGTGGATTACAGCACAGAATTTCTGGTATGGGAAGCAGATTGCCTGATATCCTGGGGTGTTTCCACTTTGCATATGTTGAATGCAGGCGAACTCACACTCCTGTCCGGCAAATCACAGCTGCCCAATATCAGGGATCAGATGAAAGTAGCTCATTCCAGGCTGCCTCTTTAGTGATGCTCAGTCTCCACCATCTATGGGTCAGGCCCCTATACTGAGCAATGTGAGCTGCTGAAAAGTCCTATGAGGTAGAAGCAATAGGAGAATGTGGAATGTGGTCTCAGCCAGGGAGACTTCTAATTAGTGTCTGATGGAAGCCATGAGGCAAGAGTACCCTGACACAGAGCAGCTGCCTGCCTGACTGTACTGACCTGCTCTCTACCATGGCCGGTGAGGAGTAGCTATTACTTGGACAGGCGCCTGACCAGTCAGGCACCCACACTGACACACATGTCATGTCTTGTGCCCTGACTACTGTGTCTGGATCTGAAGACCTCCAGGGTCCCCTGTAGGCCACACAGATCCATCCAGCTCTGAGTCACACAGTGCCTTCTCAGAACACCTTGCCTGACATGCACAACCCATTTCTGGGCAAGAATCTGGCCACGTGGAAGTGGGAGAGAAGAAAACTATGGAGTAATTGCAGTTTCCTTGGCTCCAGCAGGAAGGTATAATGAGCTTATGTTGATCATGTTCAGCATCTAGTTAGCATAATAGAGAAAGCTGATGTTCCCAGTGAACCTGGCACCTGACAAATTTTAAAGCTAAAATGATGTTTGTTTATAAGCCATTAGAAGAAAAGAAACATAATTAGAAATCTTTGAGATTACAGTCATGCCAATCAATCAGTTCTAGCTGCTTTCCACTATGCCCTAATTACCTCATCAAGACGTCTAAAGAGCAATCGATAGTAATTATCTGATTACTATAGATCTTCATTACATCCAAATTATCTCCCTGGGATGTCTAAAAGAAGATGCATTGTTATCCAGGAGGTAATTGTACCTGACAATGTATAATCCACACCCAAACTCTACAAGCAACACAGACCATCACAGGACAGGACAGCAGTACTGTTTTTTTGGCAGGGAGGGCCAGAGAGAGAAACCTTAATTGCCTATTGGCCATGACCTTGAAGTCAGGAAATCTAACATGGCATTCTGAGTGCAAAGCCTGCTTGGAGTCGGCCTAAGCATAAGGTTCAGTTCTTGGTATTTTTCAGCCAGAAAGTCTGATGTGGTGAAGAGTCCTCCTGTTCAGGAAAGTGTCCAGATTGGCTTGGATCCCTTTTTGGAGAGAAAGACCCAAGAAAAAAGTGCCATTTTAGAGAGAATGGGGACAGAGAACACCCATTGTCCATATCCTGATCCCTCCAGCTCTCCCTCAACCTGGAGAGATGCAGAGTTGCTGCAGAAAACTGCAAGAGCCTGGCTGCACCCAGTCTTAGCTGGGCAGTAACCCTCCATGACAGACGCACTACTCATCAGTATGCTGCACGCATGCTGAGATCAGAGGTCTCCGGCAAACCTGCCTGCTGTTCCTACCAGCTGAGAACTTGACCATGCACTTTATATTAGTTTCTTTGTAAAGTATGCACTTCAGTGCATCACAGGTTAGAGTACATGAAGTTAAACTCTGAACTCAGTCAAGGAGACCATGTATTAATAGTGTCATTTGGGCTTTGGTGGTACTTTGGGTTCAGGCTGTGTGAACCTCCCTCTGGAGATTCCTGGTCTACAACCATCCTCTCCCTAGAATCTTAGGGAGAGACCGTCCCAGGAGTGAGTGATTTAGCACAAAAAGAACCTTCACCAAACTTAGATTTCACGTTTTCCTGAAAAGTAACAACCAGTATCATTATATTTGTTACATTCATTTTCAAGAAAACATAAGATCCAGGTGTAAGATAAGAATCAAAGCACTGAAGACATTCAAGTATAAATTAAAGACGATAAATAAATAAAACAGGGCTGGGAATAGAGCTCAGTGGCACAGCACCTGCTGGCAAGTGCAAGGTCCTGAGTTCAATTCCTGACACAAAAATTAATTCTTTGGAAACTAAACTAATATAAAACAACACAGGAACAGAGTATAATTTGTCATACACAGTGAAACCTATATTTGGTTTTGTGTTAGGAGACAGACGTGAAAAGCCCACCTGACAGGCTGGCATCTTGGGGTTTGGTTTCATATTGCCACAGTGTTAAGGGATGTCATTTGGGATATTTGAGATATGCGATAAAAAATTGTACTTGAAATATGCTGTAGCGTGCACTTCAAAAAGCTTCTGGATTCTTTCTACATGAAGTCATCTTGGAGTCAGGAAATCTAATACTACATTAATATATATGAGATATGAAAATGTAAGGGGACATAAAGGTAACAGACATACAAATCTGTACAGTATGGCTTCACTGTTAAATGTTTTTCCTTGCCTTAATCATCTTGGGAACATGCATTCAACACCAATGAGACAAGGAAGGCCTGCCAGGAACCATGGGTGACTCGAGGTGAATTCCTGTTCCTGCTCTGACCTGGCCTTTGGGGACAGGGTGACTGGCACGTGATCATGTAACCATGCTGTGGCATGCACAGTCTAAAACAGCTTCTGTACAGGACTATTTCTGGACCACAAAGGTTATGATATTTTACAGACTTTAAAAGGGAATAAGAACCAGGTATATTTAAGGGTAAATGATTTAGAAAGACTTAAGAGAAATGTTGTGACTTCAGAAAGAAATGCCATCATAAAAATTAGGATCATCTGACTTTGCTTTTAGAACTATAAATGTCACTGTCCTTTGCAGAGGTTGGCCTGTGGCCTCCCTGCTCAGTGGCTTGTCTGGCTCTGGGTGAATTCACCTGCTGCCTCATCAGTTACATAAAAAGGGAGTTCTTGTCATGTGCTGGGTGCCATCTCCATTCCGTGACACACACAGGAACATCTACACCCATGTACGTAGTGCCACTGGATGCAGGCTCATCTGTCTTAGAGCCTGGTGTCCCTGGAGATCCGAGCTGCCCTGCAGGACAGGCCAATTCTCAAATGTAGTGCAGGCCTGAGTGAGAGCTAAATTGGCTCCACGAGCCTGTGAAGGATTGCTCCAAAGGTGGAGACAAGGAATTGGATGGAAGAAACAAGCAGCTTGTACAATTACCAATTAAGCTGAGACATTATTCATGCTACCCCATTAGCCCACGCCTCTTAAGAGACACAATAAATCCATACTGTTTTAAAGGCCTGTGAGCATGAAGGGAGCAGCTCTGACTTGTGTCCAGCACTCTCCTACATGCCTAGACAGCAGGATTTGTCACATGAGGCCTGACAGCCAGAGGCGAGCCTGGGGACACACCTGGAAGCCTGCTGGCTGCCACACCCAGCTTTTTCCATTTCTCACTTTGCACTCTCTGGGATGGCCAGGGATAGATGGTGTCTTCCTCCTCTGCTTCTCTTGTTCTTCCCCATCTAGTCCTTTTAAGCCCAAAGGAACCCCACCCCCAGTGCTGTCTCACAGCTGTTGCTCCTTAGGAGTCCCCAGGTGACACAGTGCACATGCAGAAGCTTGAGGAACATCTTTAAGAATCCACATCTCTGCCGACAGTGGTTAGATGGAAGCTGGACCCACAGCTGAGAAGTCACAGTTGGTGGTATGACCTGAGGTTCACAGGCTCAGAGCCACTCTTGTAGGTGTGGTGCTTCTGGCAAGGGCTTGGACCCCTGGTGATCAGCTCATCTCTTCTCCTCAGTCAAGCACTCTCTTCACTCTCCTGTCTCCCCATCTTCTGCTCACCCCTACTAGCTCCCTTTCCTCCTCCGCCTTGACCAGCATGAGCTCCCCCTCTGCATGGCCACTGCAGCAGCACCCTTTCACCCTTGCTTTCTCCTGAGCTTCCAGTTTCTCAAGGATAAGAATCTGACTGGTGCCTTCCATAGTCTTCAGCCTTTTCCCCCTCCTCTTCCTCTCCCTATCTCTCTCACTTCCTCCCCAACTACTTTCCTATTGTTCTTTTTCTTTTCTTACTATGAGAAGCCTTATCAGCTGGAGAGAGGGGGAAACGAAAGATCACGCTTACATCTCATTTTATCCACTGAAGTCTTTTAATGAGAAGGTTGGAAGGAGGTTAAGTCATGGCTTTGCTTCACTTTGTCTTTCTCTGTTCTTGGTACTGTTGCCACATGTGCTTGGTCTTTGTGCACTTTGTTCTCAACAGAAGCACGAGCATGGACGGGCTGCATCTATCACTGCCAAGGCTTGGGGGACCAGCACCAGGAATGTGGGCAGGTGTAGGTTCCTGGTGGAGAAGAAGTCACTGAGGCTGCTATGCAAAGAGGACAGTGCAGTAGATGGGAGGAAACAGCAACCAGCTGCACCGGGCTGCTCTTGGCTTTCGGCTCTGCTGCTCCTTGGAGGCAGAACCCTGCCCGCTGAGCTCTGTCCATGGTGCTGACCGAGCACAGCCCAAGAAGCATGGACACCTACTCTACCTGCATGGTTCTTTGGACACAGAACAACCCTGCACATGTCAATGTGCCATGTGTGTTAAACCTCAAAGAGGCAAACCCCTGTGATTGTGCTGAGTCTTGCTTAGAAAAGTCATAGCTCCCTTCAGATAGTGGAACCTGCCTTACTTTCATTCATTCTTTCAGTGCTGTGTTGCAGCCTGCCCCGGTCATTTGGGGATGAGAATTTTCTCTCTTTGCTACTGTGGCTTTCACCACTGTCTCTGTCACAGCTGTGTGCCTGCACTCACCAAAGCAGAGGCCAAAGAGAGCAGCTGTCCTTTCCCCATACCTGCCAGTCTTTCAGCCAGGCTGCTCTCTCGGCCCTGCATGTGCCGCCTCCTCCCTGGCCTTCGAAGCCTTGTGCTGCTGCGCCGGGCAGTGGGGAGCACCTGACTGTCAGCCTGGCCGCCTCCACCTGCTCAGGTTGGCCTCTACAGCACCACCAGGCCTGTGCCATTCCCTTCCTTGCCTGTGTTCACACTGGATGCCCTGCTCTCCCTCTGACTCTGTCAGTCTTGCTTCATCCCTAATAATAACAAAGCTGCACTCCAGGGACCATGTGCAACCACTTTCCCATCAAGTCACTTCATTTCCAGGGCTCTGCCTCCTGTTCCCACAGCTGCCACTGCCACAGATGCATGGTCTGAGCTGCCACTTCCAGTCTGCCGAGTCAGGGAAGCTGGTGATGCTCTTCAAGCAAAGTGCTACAGGGTACCACTCAGGGAGGTGGCCGTGTCACTTGTCTCCTCCTGGGGATGCTCTTAAGGAAAATACTATTTCTCACCTCTGTGTGATTGGGGACAGACCTTTTTAGGTTGTCTTAGGACTTCTGAAGCCATCTTGCATTTATTTTCTCCCTTTAATTTATTCTTAAGCTTCTGTGTTAGTTTTCTATAAGAAATTGTCACAAACATGTGCCTGAAAAGAACACAAACTTATTATTCCAGAGTTCTGTAGGCCATCTGTCCAGCTCAGGGCTCACTGTCCAAAATCAAGGTGTCAGTAGGACTGTCTTCCTTTCAGGCAGCCCAAGGCGAATTTGCTTTTCTGTCTTTCACTTCCCAGAGGCTTCTCACATCTCTCAGCTCATCATTCCCCTTCTCCATCTGCAAGTCCAGCAAAGGCAAACCTCCCCAATCTTCCTTCATGGCCTTATCTCCCTCTGATGACTGCTGCAAAAGATTCTCTACCTTGAAGAACTCATGAAATCAGAGTAGCCCCTCCCCAATAAGCCAGGGTAATGCCATCGTATCTTAAAAGTCCTTCTTTCTATGTAAAGTAACAGAGTCACATGTTCAGGACATTAATGTGTAGACATTATCATGGACATAGCCTGGAGCAGAGGAGAGGGGATTACTCTGCCTATTGCAGTTTCTATTTTTCTCTTTTCTCTTAAAATTCACCGTAGCAGGCCATTTCCAAAACACAGGACACAGACACTGTCACATCTCATGAAAAGATAAGAAAGATGGATTGACACCCAGGCACTAAAACCCCATGTGACCAAATGGCAGACCAACCAGACCACCACACCCTTGAACCCACAATTAGATCATAATTAAATTTAATGTCTTCATCCAGTCATTATCTCCAAAATACTAACCTGCCCAGGGATGATTAACTACCTAGCTCCTGTTTTGTGCCAGGAGATGTAATAAAAGTTGATCTCCTTGAGTCTTTAACAAGTCTCCAAGGCAGACCAAATCATTAGGAAACTAACACATTTTCTTTCTGCTGTTATCTAATATATGTGTCACACATATGAATATTTAACTTAATTCCAGAAACCCGGATCCTGAAAGTAGAAAACACAGCTCATGCTACTTTTGAGCTTGTGCGAGGGCAAGAAAGCACGAGTGTGCTCCATAGAAGGAAGGCCCGGGGGAAGGGGAGGCAGCAGCGCCATGCGGGAGGTGCAGAAGGGCAACCCTGGAAGGCAACAGGTGGCAGGCTGGGAACTTCTGCCGGGGACCGTCTCTGACGTGGCCCAGTTCTCAACTAGGCTTCAGCTAACCTATACAGTTTCTCCCACCTTTCAGTGTCTTGTTACTTTCTTTTTACATAATATGATCTTTCAAAAAAGAAACAAGTATGTTTCGTACTGTGAGTACTGACTCTGAAGATAACCATACTCACTGTAACAATTTTTGTTATTCTCTTATTTTGATATGAAATTATGTTCTATTTTTTCATAAAATAAAAAATGTTATCTTTCTCAGAATCACTCTACTTTACTAAAGCCTAGATTAGGGTATGTGACAGCTGGGTTAATCCAGTGAAAAGTCTTCTCCATGCCAAATGACTCCATAAGGAAAGCCAGATTATATTAATACACATTATTTGGTTCATATCACAGATACATTGGTCAGAAATTCAATAAACATACTACCCCAAATTATATGCAAATAGCTCCACTTTTAGGTTCTGAATCTCATCTCAGAGTTTGTATGAACCCCTTTATTGTGAAAGGAGAATCTCATACATTGTATCTTTCAGATAGTAGGGCAAAATTATTTATTTTATTATGTTTCTTCCTGGATGTTTTTTAAACTTACCTCAAATATAACCTTGTTCTCTATTAATTTCTGGTCTATTTATACAAGAACTTAATAATAAAAGGGAAACATCATTTTATGACTTTAACCACCTGAGCAGGAGACAAGAGGGGAAGCTGTGACCTCAGACACTATCTCTTCAGTAGATCTGACCTCTCTATTTGTATGGATTCCAGATTGTTCTCACCAAAACTGTTCTCCTAGCATCTTCATCTCTTTATGTGACCTCAGCCTGAATACTGCTCCCGCTGCTGCTTCAAGCACATACACAGGAAAGAGCCCTTCTGAAAGGTGAGTAAGATCATCCCGCAGCCTCCCACGAGCTTGACTCCCACGGTCACCGCCGGCATTCCAATTCTACATCAATGCTTCCAAATTGTTCAGTGCAGCTTTTAAGTTCCCAGGTGACCATGTCTGCCATAGGGCTTAACAAAACTCAGGCAAACTGTTTCAAAAAGATACGCCCAGTTCAAAGAGTGGGGTGGGGAGCCAAGACACACACCTTGGTTGCTTGGAATGACAGATGTGGAGATCTCCCTTCTTTGCCACCCACACATATGATAACATAACCAGATATTATATAGCATGATCATCAACATCCCTGACATGCTCAGCTGTAGACACTGAATGACCATCTTTTACCAATAGCTCTCAAGTACTGGGTAGTTACGACTCTGGGAATAAGAATTCCACAGGGCCTCCATCTGCATCATACTCTGATGTTTCTACAAGTTTTTCTTCAATTGAGAAAGAATCCTCAGTATGCTTGATATCTTCCCTGGGAGATACTCCCCCCAAGGACACGCGTTATCATTTGCTATGGTAGAGATGGAGGTAGTAAGAAGTGGGATTCAAGTATAAACAAAGAAATGCTTTTTTTTTTTTTTTTTGGTGATACTGGGGATCAAACTTAGAACCTCACGCTTACCGGGCAGGCACTTATGCCACTGAACTAAATCCCTAGCCCAAGGAAATGGCTTTTTACACTAGAGTCTAGTACAAGTGAAATCCAAGGTTTGGAGCTGTGAAGGACCAAAGAGGAGGGAGCTTTATCAAGAAGTAAGATTACTGCTAAATAAGGAGGGGGCCTGAGGTGCAGCCAGGGACTTTGGGGAAAGGAGAAATACCTGGAAGAACTTCTGTATGAAGTCTAATGAGTTGGGAAGTGGTAAATGGACTGCAGAGAAGCAGGATGTGCATTGCAGAAGTACTGCTCAGACATAATCAGTATTCTATGGTTTTTTTTAATAACAAAACAATAGCCGGGAACTGAAAGCAGAGAATGTGTTCATTTGAGGTCCTCATCTACTACAGAAGTCAGTAAAGCCTGCTGCATGAACAATGAAAGGAGATTTCAGGGGAGAATAAGTTCCTTGGAGACACAGGCAAGGGCAGAGGAATGTTTGTGCCTGGAGGTTGGAGGGCAGGGAAGTTCTCTGAAGAATCCAGGGCAGCTTCCTCCCACCTTATGTGGTGGAAGAGGTGGAAGGGCAGACAACTGTGGTCATTAACAGGCGAGGGAGTATAGTCACAGCTGGAGATCTTGGCCATGAAGCAGCCTGGCCATTCTTCTGCTACTGAAGTGGAAACCTAGATACATCTACTCTGAATGACAGACAGTGTGGCGTGCTGTGAAGGCCACCAGAATACATCTGAGCTGAGGAACTGTTAGTGAAGTGGGGATACTCAATTTTAGAGAATGGGAAAATGAAGTGGGTAGAAATAACTGGGGTGATCTGTGGTCCAGGAGCTGAAATAGTTATGAGTAGCATGTGAGATACCCAGTCCAAAAGGAAGAGAGACCCTGAAGTGGTCCTGGGAATGAAGTATCAGAATTCTCCTCTCATTCTAGTGTTGATGTGGAGAAGTGGTCATCACTGTAGCTATTGGAGCAATGGATGAGTTGAGGAGGTAGAAAAGTTTGTCTTTAGTAGTGTCATGGTTTGTGTATAGATGTCCCAACAAAGCCGCATGTGGACAGAGGTGGGGCTTTAGAGGAGGCTGGGTCCAGGAAGTGTGATGCTGGGATCAAGCTGTGTGGTTCCTAGATTGGTCTGGCATAGTTCTGGGTGTGGGTAATGGGAAGGCCCATTCTGGATGCAGGTGGCACCATCCAAAGGACGGGAAGCCTGGATGGATATAAAGAGACAGAAAGAAAGCAGGCCTGCTGCTTCCTCTTCACTCTTCCACCTTTGGCCTGCCATGGACTGTTTCTCCTCCGTGATGCCCTCTGCCATGCCAGCCTGCCATGGAGTCAGCCAACAATGGACTAAAACCTTTACAGACTGTGAGCTACAACAAACCTTTGCTCTCATTTGGAGCCTCAGGTATTTTGTCTCAGCAATGAGAAAAGTAATTAAGACAAACAGAAGTTCCAAAAAGATTATGAAAATACTTTTAATAATTTTTAACGACCACACAACAGACTCACACAGGCAGCTCTAAGGAAACCCTTCAATGTGTAAGAACATTTGGATGGAACCCAAAGGTCCCAAACCAACTCCTGTCTGTGCTGATTAAGGAAGGCTAATGTAGGGAGGCTGATTCTGGCGCGGGATTAGGGTGATCATGGAGGGAGAAGAGAGGCTTGGTGGGATGATGCCAAAGCTGGTATCCATGGGGGAGGGTAAGGAGAAGTGGGATGATGGGAGAGAGGTGGCAGGAAGTTGGCAGGCAGGCTGTAGGAGGCAGGGTTTGGCTATGAAGGGCTTTTTTGAACTCACCAATCCCAAAATTCTAACTTGAGGCTGAGTGTGAGACTGCTGATGTGACTGAACTTTCTCCTCAGTATGCTTGACAGACCATTTACCTATGACCAGGATTTTGGTATTTCTGCATTATTAAAAGATCATGAGGTGCAAGAAAGCCTCATCCATTATGTATGTTCATTTCAGGCTAAGTGAGGGATCCCCAGATGCTGAGAATTCATAAATGTCTATTTGGAAAGCAGTGACCACAATGCAGCCTGATGTTGGGTTGTTTTCATGCTGAAAGCTGCTCACTGGTCTTCCTCAGTGATGGCCGTTTGCATCTCCCTCACTCATTAACATAACAAAGGTATTTTATCAAATATTTTCTTGCATAGATCTGTGTGTTTTTGGGAATACAGGTCAAGAGTCCTCGAGTGTAACTATGTGTGTGAGTATAAAATACATGTACCAAACATTTCAGATTCAGTGTAGCAGGTCTTTTATGATATGCTTTTTGCAATGATTCTTTTCTTAGTATCATTCAAAAGATTTGCTTTAATCAGACCCCATGACATCCCTACAACTACAGTTTTTCCAAAGAAGAATTTAAACCTAGCATGGTTTTTATCCTAACTGTGCTTCAGAAGTATCACATTTGCAAAAAGTATAAAAGAAAAAACCTGAAGCTTTACACCGGAGCGGTGTTCACAGCATTTGTGCCACATCAAAAAATCCTGTAAGCCCAATCAGCAAAAATATGTCCAGCGACTGGCCAGACCTCGACCTTTCTCTGAAATCATCATCCTGGTCAAACCCACCGTAAGGAATGGATGATGGCAACTGGTTCCACGCTTGTCTCCCTGTGTCTTTGTGTCCCTGACAAGTGACTCTCTTATCTTGCTTCCCAGAGGACCCAAACCGAAACACTAAGTTTTCCTGACAGAACCATGCTCTCCCTGGAAACTCCAGAAGGAAACAGCATGACAGAGCAAGGCTCATCCCTTCGCAGCCTTGGCTTGTTTTCCTCTCTCTTCTCTTTCTCCGACTGCACAGTCACTCACCTTCCTTTGGCTTCTTTGTGGCCGCCCTCCTGCCTTCCTTGGTTCTGTCACTGAGGGTGGCAGCTGCCTGGACATGACGCCTGTTCTGTGACCTGGAGCCTGCCTGTACTCTGGACTGCATGTTTGTCCGGCAGGGTTGGTGACATCGGGTTGTACAGAGTAAATGCATTAAGATAAAATATTTAGAATTCTGCCTGACACATAGGAAGCTATCAGCAAGATTGACTGTTGCTGTTATTGTTTTTCTCCTGTTTTGTCTTTTGATATTTGATATCTTTTGTTGGATAACAAATATCAACATGATATTTTTGGTTCCTGGATCTTCTATCTCAGGATCTGCTCTGTTCACAAAGCTGCCCCTACTTTTCTTTTGAGAAACATTTATGTGACATTTTAAAGTTTTTGTCTTTAATTGCCTCCTAATAATTATACAAACTTATGGAGTACAGTGTGATGCCAGGCACCAAAATACACATCTTGTGTGATCTCACTCACATGTAGAATCTCAGAAGCCGATCTAGCAGTAGAGAATAGAAGTGGCTGGGGTGGGAGGTCAGGGAGCCATCAGTCAACAGCTACAAAGCCACCCTTGACTTTCTAACTGTCCCTTGACAACTCTGGATGCCTCATTTACATCATTAATTCAGGATTCTGAAAAAGTGCCTCCCTGGAGGGCGCGCTCCTGGCCTCCCAAGTTCGTGTCTCTCCTTCTGATGGCCAGCGTGAGGGTGTGGAGAGACTCAGCTTTGGAAGGTGAGGCAGAGCTCTGGAGAAGTGACAGGACCTTCAGAACTGCTCTCCAGCCCGCTGTGCCACAGGAAGGTGCAGAGAGAGGCCGGCTCTGTGGAAAACAGCCCTCGCCCACACCCAGTTCCGCCACATCCCATGTCGGGCTTCCAACTTCCAAAATGGTGAGGCACAAAGGAGTGCTGTGAAGCCGCGCCACCCACGGGAACAGCAGCCTGCACAGACTAACGCTCACAACCCAGAGTTACCTGTGCCCCAGTGCTGTGACTGCTACTCAGAGACAGGACTTTGATGATCTCCCCACCCATCCAGTGTGGGTCACCAGGTCCTCGGGAGGCTCCTGGAGGGGACCTTTCACCCATTCCCTCCTCTCGCTTTGCTCTGCCTTGCTCTACCCAGTAACTTGACATCTTCCCACCGAAATCAGACTGATGTTTGTAACATACATTGCAACTGTGTCTTTCTTCCCTGTATGCCTCTCCAGGCTCCAATAACTCAACACACTGAATCTCGTCTCTCACCAACGATCAAGGTCTGCCCTGCAGCAAGGACTGGTCTTTTGTGGCATCCTGGCATTAAGATTCCTGCACAGAGACATAACTTATGGCCCACTTCCCTGTGTCTTCACACTGTTCCTCCATGTAGAAATCCTGGAAGTTTTCCCTCTCTACTATTTCTAGTCAAAACTCAAGCCACTATTAGGGCCAATCTCAAACACCAGCTCCATTTCTGAGGGGTAATCAAACAGAACAAATAAAAGCAGGCCGATGTCTCTCTTTGCTGAACTCTAGGAGGATGGCACGCAGCACACTCTGGCTTACCTCCTCAGCCCTGGCGTACTCCCTCCTATCCGGTCATAACTTCTTCAAAGGCACTTATTACATCCCTTAAAGCTTCAAATGGGATAAAATAAATGGCAATAATCACACCAGGAATTAAGCTCACTTATTCTGCAAAGCAGCAGCCTGTTGTCAAATGTGAACCCTCTCCCTCACAGCCCTCGTAAAAAGAATGGGAAAGCATATAAATGAAGTAGCACACAAGAGGAACATCCAGTGTGAGCAATTACGCCAATTTCTTTTATAGGAAGAACGCAGCTGAGATAAACATGGAAGCAAATTATTTACCATCCATGAGTCTCATCGACAAGTTCTTCTACATTTTTCATTAAAAGAAATCAAGGAATATAAACAAAAGTAGCCCTTGGGAGGAATTGGCATAAAGACATAGATTAGAATGGCCTCAGAGATATGTCTGTTTTTAAAATTACACCCACTGGGGGCCCGCACACAGGTTCTCACACCTGGGTGCATGTGCACAGATGTGCTCCAGGTGTGCACAGCCACACCCAAAGCTGCCTTCCATGTGAAGGTAAAGAGACTGGATCAGACAGGGACCACTTACCTTCAAGGCATCCTGGGTGTCGTCCAGACAGTAGACTCGGATGCTGTACTCCAGGGAGGAGCAGCAGAGGGGACCGAAGAGGGCCAGCTTCAGGCGCTTTGCAGCTGCTTTGGTGGTGGCCTGCCCGACCAGTGCATAGGTGCTGAGGTTCTCTGTGAGGATATGACAGGCCTCTGCATCCAGCTGAATGTAGCAGGGTGTGGTGAAGTTTTCCTCTCCGACCACCACTACATCCTGGAGGGGCAGAGGGCAAGGGCCAGGGCTGAGCTATCAAGTATATATACCAGCCCCCATGGGCAGTGTGGCTACAGCTGGCACATCTCTCCTGAGTTCTATTTTCCTGCTCTTATCTCTCTCTCAGACTTTACAGTACTTATATTTCCAACCTGAATCATCAGTTCCTTTTCTGTTACTGCCTATATACTGACAGTGTTCTTTATGCACATGCCATTTAGTATCTCTTGATCTTCTGAGAACTTACATGAAAACTTAAACATTTATAAATTATCTTGTTTTTAAAAGCTTATTATCTGTTTCTGAGGATTTAAGGTTTTAATTTCTACATTTCTTATTTAATCTGAAAGACATATTTTATTCTGCTATTATGATGGAATAGTACCTTCCCCCTAAAAATCCAGATATTTGAAAAGAATTAGAGAAATTAAGGCATTATACAATGCTCTACTAGTGTGTTCTTCCAAAAATCACTAGCCAGTTAACTTCTCAAAGTGATATACTGCTCTGCCTAAATAATCTTGCTTGCCAACTCTACAAAAGGCATGATATGGCAGGCTCTGTGTCTTTACTGTGTGTTTCTCTTTTTTTTTTTCCAGGTAATCTATCAAGCAGTCTACTCTCAAGCTTTAAAACATATGTCAAAAATAAAAATAAATGGAAGTGAGGGGTAAAAAATGGTTACTAATTCAATCAGGTTTGATTTATCCAAATGGCTCAAACCACAGTATAAATGATCAGAAAGAGCAAGCAAAGAATCCATAAAATGACGGCTGGAGTTCCAGCTTCGTTAGCTGCTGGGAGAGCTGGCACTGAAACTGCGATGCAAGTGAACAGGCATGGTGGCCTGGGGTAGAGGACTCTCCTCTCTGAGGAGCTCACGCCCAGCCACGAGGCGGGGAGGCATGCGGCCCATGCACAGGGGACCCTGTACTTCCCACGAGAGGCTGGAAGATCAGGTCTATGTATGAAATCTTCCAACTTTTAACTAATTCAAATTTAAAATACAATTTCATGTGGGAGATAGAGAGCACACAGGCTGTCTGCACAGGCTGTGTAAGCTCAGGAGCCACGTCCCTCTGCTGTCCACTGCGCCACTGAGGGCCTCACACACGGTGAGTGTCCAGCAAGGACTTTTTGGGAAAAAAAAATGAACGATGGTTTCAAGCTAAATGCAGTCTCCAGGACTGGGCAAAGCTATGAAAGAAGTGGCCACCTCGGGTGCCGTGTATTCCTTAGGCCGCATGGTCCCACCTGAGCTGTAAAAGGAGTGGTATTTTAACGGCACCAGTGAAACCTGTTTTCAGCTGAACCTATATCCCAAAAGGAAGCTCACACTGAAAAGGAAAAAACAGAAAGAAGCTCAGAACCTCTGACTTTATTGCAGCCCCAAAAGGACACCTGGAAAGAAGCTGCCCTTTCTAGAAGGACAAAGGCAAACCTTAGGATCACGAATAATGGCTTGTCATGGAGCCTCCAAGAAGATACAGCCAAGAACAGGGTGCACTGCCTGTGCCTCAGAACGTGGAATCTAGTTTATTATAGCATTGTACTTATTATTATTCAACCCCAGAACATAGGGTATCAGGCAGAAAATCTTGCAAACACTTCAGAGTCACTTAAACTAAGGCTTTGGATTCTTTTTTTTCAAAAAATGTAAACAGTTTACAGCTTAAGTGAGATTAAACTAAGATCTGTTTTAAGTCTGGTCTTAACTCAGTTTAAAGATAATCTAGATTTTAGGTCCTCCAGCAAGGAATGATCTCCTTATATGGCCACAAGAAATAGAGGTTCACAGAAAGGAAAGCGTAGTTAATCCCAGGGTGCCCTGCTACTCTCCTAACTTTACATTTTCCTAAAGTATTATGGATTTAAAATTGTCATGTATCTCTTTAGAAAAGTATCAAAAGTAATTATAAAATATATACATAGTCCGTATATAATTTCAGATTTCACCTGTATAAACTTTAATGTAAATTCACTGTTGTATTAGTTTTTATAATTACTTGCTATTACTTGAGATGGAAGTATTGAGTGAAGAGTTCTGATGTAAAGAACAGAACCCATTAAGACATGGTCTTTAAAAAGCCATGGTGACAGCCATGCAGAGACAAGGTGCCACTGACTGTGCTTGTTCTAGTGGCACTTTGGAGATGGGGTCTTTCTGTTCTCCCAGGTTAAGTTCCCAAGTTCAGTTCATCATAAGAGCTGCTTCCTGTCTGTCTGCAGTGTTTCTCTACCTGCAAACTAACTAACTAACTAAGTAACTAACTGACTAACTAACTAAATATCCCTTCCCAATAATTAGCATCTGTATTCCAGAAGGGACTTGTCTGAAACTTTCAAGTATACTTTCCCTGAGTTGGCTCGCACTTGACCATCTTTTTTTGTTTCTGTCAATCAAGATAAAGCACTCAAGAAACAAACCATTTGAATGCCTCTCCCAGGGGGTGGGCCTGACAGTCCCACCTAGGTCTGGCTGTAGAAGAAAAAACCTCCTGTGAGTGCTCCCCTGGACCCTGCCTCTGTCTCCTGGAAGACCTCACCTCCCACTGCCCCTGTGCTGCCTGGTTCTTGAGCTGGATCTTCCAGTCCTCCGTGCTGGGGTCTGCGCAGTGATGCAGGGTGAGGACAACCGGGCGGGTCAGCAGGGCTCCGGGGGGCCCACAGCTCACCACTGGCGTCAGCAGTGTCTGCCCATCTTCCATGGCTGGCCTGGTGGAGAGCAGGGACCATCTCAGTGAAATGTCATAGCACTGACGCATTATGTACTCACTGAGAGCAGAGATCTAAAGTTGTACAAACAGTTCAAATCATTTTCTCTTGGAGCACTTTTCGGAGGGCAGGGGCTGAGGCAGAAATAAATGGGAAGAGATGCTCTTTATACCAAGACTTTGATCGTGCAGGACCGGAGGTCTCTATGATAACAATGAATCTCTTTGATCTGCATCCCTCAGACACAGGTCTGCCTTTGGAGCTTCCTCTGAATTCATGAAGGATACTTTCAGGATATAATGAGAAAGAACAGAGTTCTTATGCAGTTATATAACCTGCTTTTCTGATAATACTTGCCATTGGTCTCACAGGGTTTTAAATACTTTTGTGTTTTTAGGACCTAACTGAAAAATACTTTTAAAAAAATCACTTCAGAATGAGGACACCCTAGAGCTAAAATTAGTCCAAATGACTTTCTGGAATAATTCAGGCTAAGATAGCAGATTCATTCTTTCAAATATGACCAAAAGAATACAAAACTGTATTTCTGTAACAAGTTAAATAAAAACGAGATCTCTTGACTTAACATATTTCATACTCAGAGAATCTGGGCACAAAGAACCTCAAAAATCCAAATTATTTATTTTCTTGTGTATTTTTAAAAACTGCTTTCATTCTTTTTACTGAAAGAAAATAACTAAAATCAAATGAATACATTGATCCAGCCTAACTACTGATAAGTGAGGAAGTCATCTGGAAAGCATTGAGCAGACAGCCTGCTACTCCTGGTTCTTACAGGCTGGTCAGTGCTGGACAGAAACTTGTATCTTCTCAAGGACTCTAGCCAAGGTACCTCTCAGCAGAGCTGATTTCAGACCACCGAGGACCATAGGGGGTCGTGGAACTGGCTTTCATCCAGAGCAAGAGCCTCGGTACAGCACGTGAGGGTCTGATTAGTGCTCCTTAGGTATCCTGAGTTACAGTCCCCCTACACTGGGCTGCCCCTTTAGCCCAGCTGGAATGAACGCAGTCTACCTTCTTTGAAATTTCTGTTTACACATCTTTGGCCCACTTTCTGGCCCACTTTGTTTATTCAGATATTGTTACGAAATATCTAAAATCTTCTTTATTACAGAATGAGCATCGTGAATTCTTTTTCTACATCAGCTGGCAAAGCATGATTTCCAGATCTTTCCCTATATGGATTTATTCATTTTCATGTGGAAGTTTCTTATTATTTTGGTTTCCTAATTAAAACTGGGTGTCTTAAATAAACCCAGTATGCAAATAGACAACATAGGAGAATACTTTTTCCTTTGATTTGGACTGTGTAGTATATCTATGCCTCACAAAGTTGCTTCATGATATTATTCTCAATCAAGTCATTACTTATACATATTATTTAGCAGGCACCAGTTAGAGAAGTTGTAGATAGTATGGTTAAATATCTCCTTTATAAAATAAGGCAAGGAAGCTGCAAGGAGGTTAAGTAATTTGGTAAGGCTGACCATTTGAAGTATTGTGAATGTGAAAGACAGGCTAAGTCGGGGTAGTTTTGCTTGTGAGGATGGCTTCTGAATCTAGGTATGCACACTTATATTTAGCTCTTTAATTTTACCTTAATAGTTCCAGGATAAGTCACTTAGCACTTGTCTTCCCTCCAAGTAGTAGTTCCCTTCATAAATTAGATGTGCCTACCTTTCATGCTGCTATTATAATCACTGGTAACATCATGTGCAAGGACAAGGGAAAGACACAGAACCTCTCAAGAACACCACTTGAAATCTCTTTCCCATCTAATACCAGTATCTTGAGTTATTTAGTTCAACTGAATATAAACCCATTGAACACTGTCCAGGTGACATCTTTCCATTTTATTCATAGGGATAAGAATATATCACCTTTATTATAATTGCAGGGCCTGCTTGCAGTTGGGTTCTCTTTAGTCATTACAGTTTACCTGGTATTTATTACATCCTCTAGAATCTAGTTTACATCTGTGGCTTATCCTAACTTAACACTCAGTGAATGGCAGCAACTACTATTATCCTTAGCACTGCTGGAAGACAGTTCTCCCTGAGTCCCCATGTTGCTGCATGTTCTTGACTGTCTATTATTGACAGCAGCTGCCTTACAAGATAAAGTCAGTGTCAACCTTTGGAGCAACTGGCAGCAGAGCAGGTCTACTTCTCAACAGACAAAGACACAGGCTCCCTGGGGCTGGAGGCCTTTGCTGAAATGCGCAGATGTCCTCTGAACCCTCCTCGTGTTGCCATTTGAGATGTCAGTCTCAGGAAACTACCACAAAAATGAGGCTTCTTTGGGAAGTGCTACTGCTGTAACTAATAAATTGTCCTTTGTCTCTAACCCAAGAGAATGTCCTCTATCAGTAGCCACAAAACCAGTAGGTAAATGGAGAGCTGGCAAAGCAGGGTCAAATCTTAGAGCTTTCTTAGTCAATAATGATCAGTTCTAAAGATGGAAGTAGAGCTTAGTGTTTATCATCCTGGAGATGCTCACATTCTCAGTGGTCCTTTTTTTGCTCTAAAACTTCATTAGTATCTCACCAACCCATCTTCCCATTTAGAAACCCCAAACAAGCTTTCCCTACTTTTGGTCTTTAATATCATCTCCATTCACAATGATAAACAATGGAGTTTCCTTTATTAAACCTGAATTTATCTAGGTGCTTGAAAATGTATTTCTGTTTTGGAACCATCAGGTTATCAGCAGCAGCTTGAGACCTCATGACTTGAGACCCTTTACCACCCTGGTTTTCATTTCCCCTTAATCCAGTCTGTCCTCCTTCTATCAGGTCTGAAATTCATTCTCTCTCAACACAAATAAAGTTGTGCTTTCATTGTGTCATAGTTAATATTACACTATCTGCCTGAGGGTAACTTTATTATTTCCTAATTCTAGTTTTCCTGCTAGGAGAGAGAAAAAAAAATTGATTGCATTTTCCTGAGCACTACTATTACCTTTTAGACCCAAGTGTACTTTGAGCAGTGAGCATTAAACTTTTAAGGAAGGAGACTAAAGTGGAATCCATTTCAAGTGGTCCTTGCAATCTAGTTGGGGATTGGAAACATCTGTCTCTCAGTCTGGTGGTGGCGGCCGGTGCCGGAGGAGGGGTTCTTCTCATCAGTGAGTTGCAGCAGAAGGGAGAAGACTCCCTGCTGGCTGGGGGCACAATCAGACAGCAGTCTCCATGCTCACCCCTGGCATGAATATCGATGGGCACATTTCTTGAAGCAGGCATGGCAAGGCCAGTGGGGATAGAGGAGTGTCAAAAGAATTTATGAACTCAGCGAGGTGCCAGAATGTAATGAATAGGGAAACTGAAGAGGAATTCTTAACAGGGTCAAAAAACAAATAAGAAAAAATCTCTTATATGCTTTTAAGATGAGAGAAATAGCAGAAAAGTGGAATTATTTCCAAGCATAAGTAGAAGGAGTGATTTAGGTAAGGTGTATGTAACTATGTGAAACGGAAGGTCAGAGTTTCTAAATCTACATTTTTTTTAAATATAAGAGGAGGATTTTAAAAATATATAAAACAAAATAGGCAAAATAAATGAGTCTGATTCCTATTTTTGCAGATTTCTCTCTTTATGTCTCATATGTTACCTAAGCTGTCCATGCAAACAATCTGTAAATATTAATTGCCTTTGATATGAAAATGAATACAGACAAAATTTAGCTATAGAAGAAGTTAGCAGACATTCAGCAGTGAACAGTGAGTCAAATTTTAGTGGTTTTTCAAAGTCCAACAAGCATAATACCATGGTAAATGCTAGACAGTTGCTGAGTCCTACAGGACAATAGCCGTAAAGAATTCATTTCTCGTCAGAGATACTGTCATTCTTTGTTCGCTGTTATCAGTGAGGGGACTTCTACCCCCAAATTCATAATTTACAAAACTTTCACATAAGTAATTGCATTTGTTGCTCCTGGGACACCTGGAAGGCGGTGGGAGCGAGCATTTGCATCACCTGTTTCCCAGAAGAGGAAACTGAAATCTGGAGATACTAACATGCTTGCTTACGGATGCAGAGCTACTCATACGCACAGCTGGATTTCAAACACAAGTCATTTAGTTTCTCTCATGCCATGGCTGTTCAGGGGGTTCGGTTAGGGTCTTCATAGCTGTTTGGCTAGAAGAAACCCTTTGAAAAGAATGTGTCTCCATCCAGGTCTGTGCTGCCTTCTGTGACATGAGACGCCTTCTGCAGACGCATGAGTCTCCTGTCAGGTCCCCCAGGATGAGAATCCCACCCTAGGCTCAGATGCCTTTTAAAGCACATGCCGTCCCACATAACCGGCAACTTGAAATATTTGCACTCTAGGAACCTGACAGGGACTATCTAACTCACTAGCTATCAAAAGCTCAATTGAGCAAAAAAAAAATACTTACGGAAGCCACTCTGCAGGGCATGCCACCGTTTCCCCAGACAGGGAAGTCTGTCCTGGCCTGAGCCGAACAGCTGAGCACTGTGCTGGGGACAGGGTGGAGCCGCGCCCATGTGGAACTGAACAGCCACTTGGGCCTCACACAGTCTAATTCCACTGAGGGACACCAACAGATGACACTCAGTGCAATCCCTACTTAAAAGTTGCTGTTAATTTATATTAACAAAATGACTTCTTCACAAGGAAGCAAATTAGAACAATTGAGTGTACTCTGGGCATATTTTTTTCCCTCACAAAAATGGATCCTCTAATTTCCTACATTACTCTTCACAAGTCTGAAAGCATCAATTCATGATCCACTGCCAGCAAATGTGCTGGGAATCAGAGTAAACATTTCACATTCTAACCATTCAGCTGACCGTACCTTACCTTTTATAAAATTATTTTTCCCATTTTCTCTTTCAAGCAACTTTAAATTTTTTCCCTTCAATTGAAAGGAATGTGTTTTTATAAACCATTCTGAAGCACTCCTTTGTAAGTAGGCTTTCAATAAATCCTACTTCTAAACAGGGCTTAAAATCTGGAGAGAATGAGATTTACATATATATACCTGAACTCCACTGCCTTCCTTTTTTTTTTTTTGTAGTGATTCCTTCAAACTGAGGACTTATGAATGATAAAGGAATCTCTACTTAAGAGAAGATATCTCTGAGCTTCACTGAGAAACGTCAACTACTATTTTATAAAATTCCAAGCAATAATATGTTACACAAAAATATCTCCTGTATAGTTATATATCTAAGAACATTTTAGCTTTCTAATTTACCCTAAGATGTGCTTTACTATTTCTATTTAGTAGTTTTGTACTATAGTTTTATGTTACTGACTTACACCTTAGCAGTATCTACAAGACTTTCACCAATAAAAATTTCCTAAAGGCAACTGATGTCCTCGAACTGACAAATCCAGTACTTTTTATTATTCTTCCTCTGTCTTTATATTTTCTAATATCATCACTGCCAGTTACCGCCTCCATCTTGGAAATCTCTTTACCTTTGAGTTTGGAGATAGTCTTATACTGGGGTTGATTCATTTATCATTACAAATATTCATTCTTTCATTCAAAAACAGTCACTGAGTAGCCACTCTAGGTTAGTCACTGTGTATGTGCATATGGTCTTTACTATCTGCCTTGTCCTGTTCTGTTCTAGTTTCTCATCATACTCAAACCTGCATGGGAAAGGTAAGGCAAGAAATCCTCCAGTGAGGAGCATCGTCCCAGCTCAGGCTTAGCCAGGCTACTCATGCACCACTCGGGGCGTTCTCAGAGAGCCTATCCAGGAATGAGGAGGCCTCACTTGTTATGTTCACAATGCCATGTGTAATTAAATTCACACCTCCCTTCAGACAAGTCACATCAGCAGATGACCAGCTGGATGACATCCAGCTGGAAACATATCAAGTTTTGGACACAATAAAAGGAATCAGAGAGGAAGAAACTGCTCAGAATTTGCCTACAAATGCCTTGTAATGCCCGCATCTCTTGATGTGCTCACCCTGTCTTCTCCCAGGATAGTTGTGTCATCTCCCGTCCTGTGAAGACTGGAAGGGGCTTCAGTGAGCAACAAAGTGCTGCGTGTCCAAAACACACAACAGTGAGAGGGCAGGGGCTTGGGGTGCACAGCACAAGGGATGGTGCGTAACCATGCAGAGAAGCCTTAGAGTCAGGTGGACCTCAGTTTGAATTCTGCCTCCCTCAGTTATAAGCTGCAAAATCCTGACTGTGTGCATTATTTTCCTTGAGCCTTCCTTTTTTTACTGTTAAAGTGGAGCTTCTTATAACTTCCAGAAGTGCACTGAGGAATAAATGAAATTAGGAATATGCTAAATGGCTATATTACTTTATTATTATATATTATATATATTTATATATTATTATCAAGTTGTAGAGTGTATTCTTGCCTTTGTGCTTTTACAAGAAAAATATACCTGGCTCACAATGGGAAATGAGCAGATAGGACCTCTCATTTATCTGAGTCTGTTGTATTTTGTATTTCTTCCTGTGTTATGGTCTCGGATGCATATTTCCTTTAGAGAGTCTGAGCTTTCTCCACTTTCAGTTTTATAAACAGAAGTTCTCTGATGCACACCAAATTCAATATAGCAACTCCCTGAACACCTGGCTTCAGGTGGTTGGCAGGGCAAGGAGTGATTTATCATTTCCTTTGAGTACTAGTCAAAGGCAGTGAAACCTGAAAGCAGAAGTATCTAGCTTTATCAATTTTTTTGTTTTTCTTTCCTTTGTCTGAAATGTATGATTATCCTGGTTAGGGAGCCAACTACTCTGTGTGTGCACAGAGGGCACAGCTGTCCTTCTCAACCTGCACCCTCTGAAGGCTTTGTCTGCAGCTGCCTGCCACGGTCATCTGGGAAAGCAGGAGACCACGAGCACCTCCCTGTCCCATGAAAAGCTCAAGGCAACACTCGCTTCTATTTAAACTGAATGTCCATGTTGGCAAGGCCTTGGTGGATGAATGGATGGATTTAATGTTAACTTGACTCTGGACAAGGAAAGTAAAATAAATCTTGAAGTCTGCTAATCTTTTCACCTGCTGCAAAAAAAAAGGTGTTCTGAAGGACTATGTAAGTTGTTTTGCATTGAGAATAAAAAAAAGGAGTATTTGATGTGGGTAAATACAGGCCTTTTAGTGGTTCTGTATTGCTCAAGTTTAAGGCATGAATAATGCTTAAGGAATTTTAATATTCTCTTAGTCTGGCTATTGTTTTACCACCTACAGAAAAAATGTTCTGGATCACACCGATTATAAATACCAGTATCTTCACCAAAGTGCACGATGAAAGCTTTTCAGCTATGAAGAACAGAGCTAAAAATGGATGCTTTTCTCACGATGAGAGCAGGAAAGGGAAAAGGAATA
The DNA here is from genome assembly GCA_004027455.1 of Hydrochoerus hydrochaeris. Taxonomy (NCBI): domain Eukaryota; kingdom Metazoa; phylum Chordata; class Mammalia; order Rodentia; family Hydrochaeridae; genus Hydrochoerus; species Hydrochoerus hydrochaeris. The sequence continues at coordinate 279,957 of PVLA01000493.1, forward strand.
ATGCATGATAATGATGACCCAGTTCTACATTTGTCCCTCACGCCTTGACCTCTGAGCTGAGGAAGAAGGAGAGATACCTTTCCCCTCGGGGAAGGCAAGGATCAGTACTTGATGAGGATCTCCATATCCACAGCATCTTTTATTTGAAGACCTCAGCATTCTTCAGGCTTCTGAAGCAGGGTGGGAGTACACACTTGTGGGAACCAATCAGGAAAGAAGCCTACGATTTATCAGACACCAAACTGAAAATTCAATGTAAGATTTTTTTACTTAAAATAACTTCATTTTTATGATTATGACACATGTGAAACAGAGCCTTTTGAGTTGATCAGTCTTAATCAACCTAGACCCATTTTGAAAGGCCTCACTATGGAACTGGTAAGTGCTAAACATGAGCAGGAAGTTAGCAACACTTCTGCAGGAAGAGTCACAGAAGGAAGAATCTATGGCTGGGAAAGAGAAGGAGCAGCAGGGGTTAAGTTGTGTCCAATCCCTTGTGACCTTTAACCCAATAGGTTGAGTTCTTGAGCTCTGGCCACAGGTTGTCCATGTCGGTGTTAACTTATCTCTCTAGACAATCTGTGGATTTGGGTTGTTTTTTGCTTCCTAAATTGGCCACAGGTCTATTTGGGAATGGGATCTTTGTCATTCTATTCATGCTGAAGATCTGCAAAAGTGTCTAAAGTGTCAAAGATAAAAATAAAACTTGACCTTTTATACGCCTTAGGGGGGAAAAATGTATGTCACTCACAGTATATTTCAAAAATAAGTTCTTATTTCTATTATACAATTCTCCTCCAAGTTAGACATTTAGAAAGTCAAGTGCATCCAAGAAAGCATATTTACCTCATACTTTCTTTCCTGTGTACAGTCAGATACATTTCATAGACTCTCCCTTGGGGAATGGCACCCGCAGGAATCAGCAAGCTCACTCCTGAAGAGCAAAGAGAAAAGCAGTCTTATAAGACCTATCAATCAAAAGGAAACTTGTGGAATGCCTTCACAGCACTGAAGGGAATAAGATGTTATGAGCCTGTAACCCTAAGGCTGCTTGTTTTCTCTAAAGACATGTAAACATTCATAGCAGCCCTGCCTTCCTTCCTCCTAGGCCCTATTTGACACCACAGTTCCCTCTGAACTGTTAAGGAACTACTTAAAGGAATGAAGTCATTTTTTTTTAACTCTTGTTTTATTTAAGGAACCAGACAGATGGTTCCACTGTTGTTTTCCTTGTAAAACAAGGTGAAAACTAAAAACTGCTATTGAAATTTCAAACAGCTATAATGATGCATTGTTTCTAATTAAAAAAAATGCTCACAAGATTCAGAGTTTAGGGAAATGCTAACTTCAGTCTATCAAAAAACAAAACAAAACAAAACAAAACACCAAATATTTATTTCTGAAATACCTGGTTAGCATCATTTTATTCCACCAACAGAGTATGAGCTGGTGAGGGCCTTTTTATAATCCATGCCTCTAGGAAGTGAACAGCTGATAAGCTGCAATCTACGCTAATACTGCCTAACAGCAACATTTCAAAATCTGAACTTTCATCAGGATCACCTGGAGGCCTCCTGGAAGTCTTACCCAGCCAGCGCCTCTGATTCAGAAGGTCTAGGGGTCAGTGGGGAAATTTGTTGTCCTGCTAAGTTGCCAAGTGATGCCCCAAATGGTGATTTAGGATCCATCCTGTAAGAACCGTTGGCACGCGTGACTGCTCACCATCGTAAGAGTCACTCAAGGTGGCCTGCACTCTGAAGATGTTTGCTCATTTTATTCTCATAAAATTCAGCTTAGTCCAGTGCAATAAAAATCTAAAGTATCTCTGTGAGCAGTGTTTGACACTGCTATGCATGCCAAGAAGTAAAAGACAATGTTCCTGTCCTGAGAAACGTGTAACTCAATCAGGAGTAAATGAAATATGCCAAGAGAGCAGGAGGCAGTAAGAACACCTGAGTATGTCAAGAGGCCTCCAGAATGGAGATATGGAGAGAGAAGGGGGAGGCATTGCTCCAAGTTATCATGGAGCTGCTGGAGGAGGAAAGTAACTTTCATGGTCTTTGGAGAAGGAAAGTAACCTGAGGGCCACGGTGCTATGGGGAAGAGAAGTGCCGCGCTCACCTCCAGAATGGTTTGTGGAGGACATGCAGTGGGAGCCAGGAGACCATGCATGAGGCTGCCGAGACTTCCACAGTGGTGGAATCATGAAAGGTACCTTCATCTTTGTTAAGGGGATGAAAAAATCACAGGTGCAAAAAGAATAATGCTTGGCTTATACTGGCAACTCTTGTTACTCTGGTAAGTGAAAGAGTGTAGGTTAATCACCTATATTCTTATGTATTAAAAAATTTAAAACATGTTACCTCCCTTTCACTTAAGAAACCTTTGTAATGTCACAGATGAAGAAGTGGCAGGTGTAGGAAAGGGAAGGGAAAAGCAGAATATCCTGAGCACGCAGGGGAAAGGACTGCCTTAGACCTAATTACAATGTTTCATATAAGAACAACAGAATATGTTTTGATGTAGTCATTTGATGAACTATTATGCACATTTATATCATGATTTTAAAAACATGCAAATAGCATGAGAATTAATGAGAAAAAGGTGAAGAAACTATTTTACTTACAATTTTATCTGTGTCAAAATGTATAGAAAAAGGAAAAGTTAGAAGTCTATTTAATATCCCACTTTTATTAAAATGTTTGCATAAAGGAATGGGGTGAAATGGTTCCCAGGCACTGAAATGAGGAACTGAGTAGGAAGAGCCAAAGATGGCTTCATGTCCAGGCTGAAGATTCATGGGTCTATATTACTTCACTGTATTTTTTATTTATGACATTAACACATTAGGTTGATGAAAGTGCTTTCTATTACTGTACTTAAAATTCACAGCCTTGTCCAAAAGAATTCAGGTAGATTCAGAGAGGAAGTTATTAGCCCTCTAGTGTCCCGTGGTTGCAAACCCATCAATGATTACCAATCTTTAATCCAATGTTGTCAGTCACTAAATGAAATTCACCATGAAAGACTTTTATGTGACTTTTTTTCTAGATGCAAATAAAATTAACTAGCGAGCTAAAAACTAAATAATACCTCAAAATGACATCTCTGGGGTGGGGGCTCTAGGTAGATATATCAGAGGTCTGAGTGAATATTTTATAAATACCTTATGGATAAAAACTCTGCAATGGACAGTTAATGAATAAAGATATGATGTCTATTTTGATGTCTCTGATCACCTGAAAATTAGTATTCTGAAGTTTTTCTTCCTTTAGTGAACTGAAACTGGGCCAATTGGTATGTTTTCTAATTAACTGTCCTTTTAAAGTATAGAGACAGCAGCCAGGGCTCCTGGCTTAATGTTGCTTTTGCAAGTTCCACTAAAAAGAAGGTCAGTGAGTGCTCTAAACTATGGCTCAGCAGAAATTTGTGAATAAAATATTTCTAAAGGAAGTGTTTGCAGAATTGGTGGGGGAAGATAAATGGCTTCACTGGTTTTGTCTGATGCAGTATTTGATATATGTCGAAAGCACATGTGGCTTAGGCTACATCTAACTGTTTAGGTCTAATTAAAACCAGAAAGACTGGGCACCAAGAGAACAGTTTCAGGCTGTGTCTTTGCCACATAAACCGCTGTGATTACCTGAGCTGGGGATGATCAGATGACCCCCAAGGGAGTTGAAGGTGCCAAACGCTGTACAAGATGGATCTGTCTGCCTGGCGAGACTCTGATTCTTCAGGTTGAGAGCCTCATTCTCCAGTAAAGATTGCGTCATCTGGGGGGACAGCTTGGATGTAAACTCAGAGAGGTCATCTTGGGGAGTGACAGCACCCGAGGTGTTGTACACTTTGATTTTCAGGTTAGGCAGTGGATCGAGAATTGGAGAATTGGTCATTGGAATCTTGTCTGAGACATCGTGCAGGGCGTAGACAGGTCCTCTGTACACGGCTGCCGCTGATGTCAGGTCTGGGGGCACGGCCAGGAGATCTGAGTTGGAAAGAGAAAAGAATCCCAGTTGCATTCTCCACTGGGGCAACTGCAATAGTCAGCCTCCCTGTCCACACTCTGAAGCAAAGCAAGGCACTCAGCTAATACTGGAAATGCAGAGGCGCTGAGGCCCTGCTAAAAACAAGGAAGACAGGAGACCAGCGTGTGCTTTACTATGGGCAAAGTTCAAGTGGCCCAGCTCATTCTGTGTGTGGTTTAGAAGCTTCTCAGCACACTGAAGGTGTTTGGCTATTTCAGCAGAGAGCACTGGACAATAAGCCCCACAAGGAGGTCGCTGTTTGCTAAGACTCCCTTGCCTGTACTGGATTTGGGTTCATCTGTAAACCACTGCATTGAAAGCAATACAAGACAAGAAGGTGGCAGGGTGTGGGGGAGACAAAAAACTAGGAAGTCAGTCACAGAAGCAATACATTTTTAAAAGACAGAAGTTGCAAAGTACAACACAACTTTTTTCAGAAAGAAAAAAGATAATTTGCACAGCTGGTCTGCTCAATGTGTTATGTGGGTTGGTACCAAGCCAGTAACAAGAAAGTGAATGAAAACTGCTGTCCTCATGGAGCTTCCATTCTAGCTGAACTGGCTGCCCGACTGTCCCGGACTGTGAAGCCACACAGGGAAACTGCTCATACTGGAGCAGTCTGTGAGGCGGGAGGCCTACCGACCTTGTCTGGCTGCCTTGATGTTCACAGGCTGGAAGCCCCCATTGAGTGCTGAGGAGTCGATAATATCGGACTCAAAGTCCTGGTGATTCTTGCGATACACAAAGAGGGCCACAATGACAGAGATGGCCAGGCACACGATCACTGCGATCACGATCCCGACATAGAGGGCCACATCATCTGAATCAGGTGCAGCTGGAAGGGAAGAAAGAAACAATGGACCAACTACTTACAGAAATTTCCCACAGTGCACATATGTATTGCTATAATTTTTTTAGACATTTATTGCCTTTTTTATAGGTTAATTTCAAATCTATTTCAAAAGCTATATAAAATCACTGTGGCCTTTCAGTGGGAAATTATCTCTGATTTCTTTTTCTTTCTCACTTTGCATCAATCCACCCACTAATCTATCTTATAATTGGGCAGCATAACAGACCATTTATTAGTAGCATATAAAGAAACCAGAGCTAAAAGCATCCCAAGGCACAGGGAAAAAACAAGTTTATTACTTGTTTCAGGTGAAAAAGTTTGAAAGTTTTAAACTCACCAATAGTTATTTTAAAAACATAAACTCTGTTAGCCATACATGGCATGTTTTGAGCCCATGTATTTATTGAACCAGAATATTTTCCTAAGTGTCATTCCAGGTAATAAGATTACTTTCCCTACCTCTCTTCTTACTTTCTCCTCACTCAATGCAGGGCTGGGTGGGAGTGATGTAACTAAGCAAAGCAAGTATTAGCAGCAAACACTGGACTAGAAGGGTGTACTTTCAGATGGCCCAGGTCAGAGGGCAGAGGTTAAGGTCATGATGTTTTCTAAGTCCAGAGTTTTGGTACAGACACAGGATCACCTCTATGGATCTTGAGCTTCTCATGGACTCTTGCAAGAGTTATATTTGAGCTTCTCATTCCTGGAATACACACAGCTCTAGAGTACTCTTTAGCAGATGCAGGCCTGGATCAGTGACCAAAAAGGTCAGATTATCCCAGAAGCCAAGTAACTTTGATCAGCATGGGGTACAGTCCCTCTGCGTAACACAAGGAAAGAATTTCTATAAATGCTGTCTGTTTCCTTGGTGGCATGCTTTGATCCAACCAGAAAAGGCAACAGAGCTAGTAATTAAAATATCAGCAACAAAAATTAAACCCTTGAAGAACCACTTTGCCAGTATTAAGTCTCTGTCTACCATTCTTTGACCTACAGAAGACTTTGGCAAAGATAACCAAGCTACTCTGCTCACTGCAAAAAAAGGGTCACTTTGGTTCTTCAAGTGGTCAAGAACTACCTCATATTTTATGTTCAATTTTATCTAATAGACATTTTTGTGTACACAGAATTTTCAAGTGTATAAGTCCTGTGACCTAAAATGTGAGGAACCCATGCTCTCTCTTCAGACTCACAGTCACATAGTTTATTTGAAGAAATAACTTATCATTTCATTTGCCAGTGACATATGTGATAACCTACAGTCTGGTGTCATGGGGTTTCCACAGGCTGGAAGTATAGATGAATTTTCTGTTAGAAATTGCTCCATCTCTTTTTCCATATTGTGTTTTAATGTACTGTGAAAGGATTGTGCTTCTTTTAAAAAGTATTTTCCTTCCCAAAGTTTCCCAAATATTCACTTTCCCATTAATCAAGTCAATACTGATGATTTACTTTTTCCAGAAAATAGTGACAACCCAACACTCTTTGTTGTGTGATATGGTTTTGCAAGTGTGGACTCCCTTTGCTACTGCTGGGTTTTATCTGGGACCACAAAATTCTAAAGTCTGGTCAGAACACTCTATGTAAATTTTTAGTTTTATTTCAGCAACACAGAATTAATTATTCAACATTCGCGATTTCTAGCACAAGAGATCCGCATTTTCTCAACCTTTTCCTTTTCAGCGTTTGAACCTTGCCCTTTATTTCTATCAGCAAATTTCGTGAATGTTTTCTCAGTTTCTGGGCTCAAGCTTTAAATAGTAGACTGATAGATTGGAAAGCTGGCAGAGACTCAGAATGACCCTTTCTTTTCTCCAGCATTGGAAATCTAATTTGTTTTTCATGTTAGAATATATTAGGTTCCTATTTTCTGTGTACACATCTATGATCCAAAGAAAGGCAAACTGGAACTGGGGGCAATAATGTTAAATGATTATTCAGCAACATAAAATCCAGACATCAAACTTACAAGAAAATCCATATTCATTCTGGGTTCTCTGTTCAGTTGAAATAGGATAAATGAAACCTTGAAAAGAAAAAAAAAATGAAACAAAAATGGGAACAAAATCAAATTAACACAGGAAACAAAATGGGAAGCATGAAAAATGGTTTAATTAAAAGAAAAGGGAAAGAAACCTGTGGCCCTTTAAAATTCTGGTTCAGAACAGAATTGTGATTTTTTTTTTTATCCCTGTCTGCACTGCAGTCCCACTAAGAATTAATAAGTAGGCAGACTGAATTTCAGAGCAAAACTGGTCTCGAGTCACTAACTTTGGAGTGCTTAAAGTCTTTCTTTTATTGAGCATAAACTCTAATGGATCTAATTTATTTCAGACATCAAGGGTCATTAGCATAAGGAAAATCTTTTTTCCTTATCCCTGCCATATGCTTTAATTCCAAGGACATACTCAGCAAGGTTCTAAACAGTTTTTTCTTTCTTATTTAATCATAACAGCTTGCTCTTGGTCTAATAGAAATAAAGAAGATCTGTCGTCATTGGGTCATTGGTCAAAGGTTAAATACTCATTTACTGCACTGAGCTGTGACCATCGCTTCCAACTCCAACCTGTTCAAATCCACTTTTTAGATTTTCTGACATTTCTTGTCCCTCTCATATCATAGGAATCCAATAAGGATTGTCCAGGGACTGAGCAGTTTGTCAATGCAATGGAAACTGGATGTTTTTTATTCAAAATCACTGGAAAATCAATAGGGCCTAGAGGGTATGAGGTTATTTATTTTATGGGTTCAGAAGAATGTTGTAAACTGGACAAAAATAACAACCTCATCTCAAGTGAAAACCAAGAAGGGGCATTATAGGTTTTCTTGTTAGTGTATTTTGAAGTTGAAAACTAATATAATGGTAACAGAACACCAATAATGACAGTAATACAATACGGATGAAGACAGAAAACACTTAAAAAGGGTAAAACAAAATTTTTGGAATAAAAAGTCTGAGAGCACATTTCAAATATAACTTACACCTGGCACCCACAGTTCTCCAGAGCTTAATATTCTGCAGTGTATGAGTTAATCAAATAATATGGCACCATTTGGAGTAATCAAATGAGGAAGAACATGAAACAAACATTGTAATAACACTCAAGGGCAAAAATATAGAGAGATTGCAAAAATTACAATTAATTGGTTTAAAAGTAAAAGGTCTTTAAACCTTTTCCACTAAAAGCACCTCTGAGTCACACCCAGGTAGCTGTTTCACACTGCAGAACACTGGGTCCTTACACGCTATTTACCTATTTGGGGAACTAATTCTGGGGTGATGCACAGTGCTACTTGGATGAAAGAGAGATTTGCTGTAGCACAGATAGGTTTGCTCTGAATTAATTTTTAATGCTTTATTTTAGAGCAAGGATTGCAACCTTCTACTCAGTTTTATAAATATTATATTCCTTATCCTGATTGTCTGAGTCCATGTATTAGGTTTAATTTTCATTTTTAAACATCTCTGTCTGGTAATAGCCTTTTTCCATTTGTATTCTGTGAACTCAGTATAAAAGGACATCTGGGACAAATACAGGCTTTAGTTTAGAAACCCAAAGATTTATGACGAACGAGTTCACTGTTAGTGGGAGAGCAGATAAGGATGTCACCCTTTGGAAATGGCAATGTGAAGTAGAGAAATGTCAAAGACTTATTTTCACAGGTGAGAGAGAGGAGAGAGAGAGAGAGAGAGACAGACAGACAGACAGACAGACAGACAGACAGAGAGGGGAACAGAGTAATGGGATATTTGGAAATGTTCTGATGTTCATCTGGAAAATCTTGGCAAGGACCTGGACCTAGGTGAATATGCAGAAGAGCTGAAGCTTAGAAAAGGAGATGTTTATGTCCAGAGATAAATGACATGGCTTAAAATTCCTTCCTCACAACAGAATTCCTATTCTTGACATGTGAAGCAAAGAATAATGGAAAGGAATATTGTAAATTTAATTTTAATTTCTACTTTCTCATATTTAGATTATCCAATAAATATATTTATGCCCTTGATGTTTTTCTGAGACTTATATTTAATTACAGCCACAAAATCAGAATTCACTTTCTCATTCATTCAACCAATATCCTGATTAGATTCTGGGCTCTGCTCTAGACATAGAGATGCTTCCCTGCATCCAGGGTGCTCACATTGTACTTTCACACAAAGTAAGTCAGTAAACGAAGTAATATATAATTTGAAATACTCAAGAAGTCCTTTTAAAAATAAATTTTAAAAGATAGTATGATTGGAGATATCATGATGGCCAACCCACAGAATTAGGGAAGAATTTATTTTTAGGTAAAATTTGAGCTGAGCATCTATGATAAGAAATAATTGCCCAAGTACAGATCAGTAGGCAGAAGCAATCCAGAAAGAGAGGCTGGCTGTGCTAAGGTCCTCACATAGGATCAGCGTGGGAAGAGCAGGACATGTGGGGAAATGGGGTCACGGAGGTGGGCCGCCCTCAGATTGTGTAGGCCTGATGGTTCATAATGCAGAATTTTGATTTTACTCCAATAAGATGCTAGTTCTATGACTGAATCTAATTTTGAGAGAAAAAAATCACTTGTGGGGAGGGCGGTACACGGATCGAACTCAGGAGCTCGCACTTGCCAGGCAGGCGCTTACACGGCTGAGCTAAACTCCTGGCCCTTAAAAAAAAAATCACTTTTTAAAAAATAGAAAATAAATTTCAAAACAAGGAAAGTACTATTTTATACATGATTTCTGGCTTGTGAGAGTCCAATAATGAGTATATCAATATACTTGAAAAACTTTACATTTGAGGTTGTTCTAAAGTAAAAACACACCAAAAAATCCCACTATTAGTTATTCCTCATAGCCAATTAGGACCAATCCAGCCAAACTGTTATTTTCCTACATGGGAAAATTTAAAACAGACTGGTATTAAGTGTGCTCACTAATAGCTCAACACACCAATTTACTCTGTTATGGAAACACTGATAAAGAGTTTTGGAAGGCGACCCTATAAAACTTTTTCCATCTCTTTCAAAACACTTCTGCAAGTACAGAAGTAAAACATCACTTAGAAGGCTGGGATTCAGAGAAGAAAGGGATTACTGTTCCATCCCCTGAACGAGGGGAAAACAGAACCATTTTCCAGTGTTTGTTTTTATGCCTGTCCATCTGATCCATGTCTTGCGGAACAACAGGGGACATTTTCCTCAGCTAATGAGGTGACCCTGCTGAGAGTTGTCCCAGCAATAATGAGAAATAACATCTCTTGCAGAACACAGTGAAAAATAATTGTTTTTAGTGTCACTGCCATCAGTGAGGTTTGTAAGTTAGGGATTGCAGTCAACTTTCCTGCTACTTGAAAGGAAGGCAGACTGAAAAACACCAGGGCTATTGGCCAAGGCACTGAACACTCATGAACTTGAGCTTGTCAGCTCCATGAACTTCAGTTAGACCTGTAGCTTGGCCGCTTTAGCTGTGAGAGCTTGGTCAAACTACTTCCCTTCTCTAAGTATCATTTTTCTAATATGTGTGAGGGCTACAGACAGTTGTTTCGGTAGCTGTTGAAAGAATAAATGAGATTTGCAAGTACATTGCAAGTAATCAATAAATGGTGAACAAGTCTATCACAATTCATATACTAAACTGGACTGAGATGCTTGCTTGTTAAGGATTTTATTTATAGAGTCAAGGTAGCCTATTATTTAATGAGTGACCTTAGGAAACTTGAGTTTCAGTTTCCTCAGCTATTACAGAGGTGGAGAGCTCAGCTGTTCTGAGAAACCATGAGCAATGGACTCAAAGTACTGTGTACTCTTTCACCCTCTCTGTTGAAAGAGGTTAGTGCTTGGACTTCACCTCTGGCAAAGATATAGAGACATGTTTCATAAGCAACTTTCCAGGGCCAGAGTTAAAATTGATGCTGTTTAAGTGGGTTTCTCAATCGGAAGAGGTGCCGCTGCCCACAGAGGAGCCTGGAAAAGGGCAGGGGTGCTGATGCTTTGACTGTCACATGATCAGGGGTTATTTTCAGCATTTAGTGAGTGGGGGCCAAGCACAACTGATGCCCAGTGATGGGGAGCAGTCTTGGCATGGAGGAATTTTTTAGAACAAATGAACCTCCACTCATGACAATGATTGAGGCTGCCTCTTGTGGACTCGAAGAAACACGGAATGGGCTTTGAGGGGGGGGGGGTGCAGCCACGATCCGGGGCACCAGTCCAGAGTGGGGCCAGTGTGGAGCTGCTTGCACTTTGCAAGCTCTTCTTTCAAAAAATATTTTTGAAGGAAATTTATGCTTGAAAGAGGAGATTTTCCTAATCTTGGCGTGTAGGTACTACAGGTTTGACTGTGAAGAGAAACTTTAAGTTTCACTCAAAGGCATATGCAGTTAGAAAACAGCAGCAGGCAGTTTATTTTATTTTCTGCAGTAGTGGCGATGGAACGCGGGGTCTTTCTATTGAGCTTTGTTTTTTTCAAGGCAGGGTCCTACTCAAGGTACTAAGTTGCCCAAATTCAGCTCTTACTTGCTTTCCTCCTCCCTCAGCCTCCCAGAGTCAGGAGCAAGCTTAAGCTCTGAGTGCCATGCTCCCTTTGTGAGCCGTCTTGTCACTGTTGACCCATCATTCCAAGAGATCAACTAGTACGACCTTTTCAGAGGAAGAGACAAAGTCCCAAATGCAAGAAGTGATATTTTCAAATTTACTCAATATTTTGAAATACAACTAAGATTTGATTTTAACTTTCTTATCTGTAAGGCTAAATGGTGTGCAAGGTTTGCACTGTTCAACCATGAGGGAGCACTCTTCACATCTGGGTTTACATAGATGGGAGCTGTTAACATTACAGTTATTTTCTGGCTGATAAGTTGAGGGAGGAGTGAATTTTCTAATTTGTTAGACTGGATTGGAAGGGCCCAGCTGATGTCCAACTATTATAAAAAGTCAGAGCCAACTTTCTTTAAAAGGAAGCAGAACTCTTCTTGATGGTATCTTATAGTAGGTAAAGCACAGTGTGCATTTTGGTGGATATCTAGTAATTGCTTAGTCATATGCACACACCCTGTTTGATGAGTTTATATTTGGAAATTAATTTCCAAATATAAGGGACAATGCCAGAAGCCAAAAAATTTCTATTTCTCCAACAGAGAGAAACTTTTTAAAGTCTTTCAAGAGCTTTTTTTTTAATGCAACATGGAAAATAGATGATAAGCAAAAATGTTAATTTTATGATCTTTTGTAAAAAAGGATAATATACATATTTATGCCATAAGTAATATTTTCATAGAAAAAAAATTAGGAAAATGAAATTATGGCATGAGAGATGTCACAACCTGAGCATCACTGACCAGATGTAAATTGAAGACCAAGTCTATGCCACCACTAACTTGCAGATCCCTACAATCTTGGACATAGCATAGATCACTGAGAGAACTTCCTGTTTTTACCCCTTCGAACATGGGATGGTCTTGGCTTAGCATTACAATTCTGGACAGACAGCAGAGTAAGGCTAGGTTAAACTTCAGCCCTTGAACTACAACCCTGGACTTTATAAATACTGTATGAGGATTAATCAGTAGATTTAAATGAGGTAAGATGAGTAGAATGGGGCTGTATATGTTTTATATGTTTATATGTTTCCAGCTTCATTTGGAATTCAAGTGATTGGATGAGGTAACATTAATGATTTAGAGTGCAATACATATATACTCTTCCATCTGAAACATTATCATTGATATTAATGATAATTAGAAAGGCAAAACAATATACAGAGTTTTTATCCCACAAGTGCAACAATTTTTGTTTCAACTGTGCATTAAGCAAAGAAGTGAACTAAACCTCGGCATTTCTATACTAAGGTAACTGCAGAACTTTGCTAAAATGATGTAGCTGTTAATGCATGATAAGTACATTGTGTTTGTTATACAACCCTACAGTAAGTAAATATTTAAATGAAAAACATCAGTTCCCTTAGCAATGATTCTACCAGGAAAAAAATGAATAAATATCAGCTGGAGGGATTCTTACACACCAGAGGAATATCTTGTTTTAAAGCAAAAAAAATCTTGTGACCTCTGGATTCCAGCATGCAAGGGCCTGCATGAAAACAGGCTTAAAAAATGAAACAAATGCAGCTTCATGCATTGGGTCTAGTAACTGTTTGTTGGTTTGAATTGGCTGCTTCAATTATATGCCTCAGTTTCTTCCCCTATTATTAGGGGATTATGATCCAATACTCCATAAAATTTTCATTTTTGATTTTTCACTTTTTGGGTATTAATTAAATTGAACATGAGTCAATTTTGTCTCAGCTTGGCCATGTCTAACATAGAAGACTGTTGTCAGGAGCAACATGCCACAACCTAACACCAGTGCATGAGGAAGAAAGAGAATAGGATTTAAATTAAATCTGAAATTCCTTTAACTACGAAACTTAAGACAAAGTGACACTTATGTCCTCCACAGTTTGAGAAGCACCAGTCCAGTCTTCGGGGATTCCTAAAAGGATGGTCTATATGAACAGTAGATGTCTGAGAGTCAAAACTCTGTCTTTAAATAACAGATCAAACCTCCAGTCAAAATGGAAACTGTAGCATTCTGTCAGGTGTTCCTGCTTGCCTTCTACATTTACTCATTATATTACAATGTGGAGTTGGTTCTATGACTTGAGTACATATAAATTGATTTTAGGATGTTGTATTTAAAACAGAAAATTGATGCATATCCAACACAGGGCTGAGCCGGCAGGTCACACATGTGGCATACATACTCAACTGTAGTTCATTAAGTGCATTAACCATGTGCTCTACAAGCTTATGACTCTCAGTTGTCAAGTATTTAATTTTAGTCATGTTTATCTAATTGAAATATACTGGATGACCTCACAACTTTTACCATACTACCATTAGAAGAATCTTTGTTCCTGATGGATTTTTTCCTCTCCTTGACCTGGCTGTGCTGGTACACTAAACCAAAACATGGCATTTTTCTCACCCCAATTACAGTATTCTTGGATGCAAATTTTGTTATTAAAACCTCAAGGGCCACTCAAAATAAACCTGCACAGCTTCTATTTTCTTCTTTATGGTCAGTTCCTATCTTGCAGACCTATCAGGGCTGCACTAATGATGTCAAAGGTCAGGTCTGTCAAAGCCATCCAGGGTCCTTTATTGTAATTTACCACCCTTCTGAGAGTTTATTTATTGATGGTGCTTACAGAACTCCAAATAAATGAATACATAAATTCTAGTACATGACAACAAAAATCGAAAAGAATATTTGGTTATCACTGATGTCGGTTACCTAAGTTTGCCACAGTTATCTGTGGCTCTCACCCTGGGACAGCGGGCTATGCTGCACTGAGCTGGTCCAAATCCTGTTCCCAACAGTCACACCCTTCCAAAAATGAATGACAGGTTACTAACGCCCGAGATGTGAAAGTCTTATCTTATGACTCACAGCAGGTGCGGCACAAATGTTTGCAACTTAGCTTATCAGTTTAGCAAAATCCAACTGTATCAGCTGCCTAAGTGCTTTTAGGTAGCAGACTCCACCCATATCAGTCCTTTCAAAGAATGATACGTAACTGAATTCAAAGGTGATGAAATTTGTATCCTAGGGCAGGAAAGACATCTAGTAGCAAAATAATGTAGACTATAAAGTAAGGGAGTTCAATCCTAGAACACAACATCCCATCTGCCGTTTTAGGCAAAAAGGAACATTCAGCTGAGAATGCCCTTGGGCCTGCATGCTCTGGAAAGACCCCTGCAGTCTGTGTGTTCATGGTGGTGCTTTCTGGATCCCTTCAAAACTTTCATCAGCTGAAAACCTTGCTTTTGTCTCCTCACACTAACATGCCTGGGCCCTGTAGTTGTTCATCAGGTTTCTGTGGGCTCAGGTTTCTAACCACATCCCTGCTCTCAAAAGCAGGGAAATGTTTTACCAGAAAGGAAAACGGCAAACCTCACTGATGATGCAGGAGACTGCTGAGCACTGTGTTGGGCAGGCAGTTCATGCACAGAATATTTATTTGCCAGCTGGGACACTACATGTATCAAGATCTACACACTCACTGCTATGACATCAGCTTTTTCCAACTACAGACAAAAGCACTCACTGTCTAACGCTCACAATTATGCTTTCCTATCAAACTGCTCCACTGAGAAGAACTGCCCTGGGAACTCACTCATACCTTTGCGAATGCTTACCACGGATGCTTATAAACACATCATCTTTAAGTCAGGACAGGACAATTTGTAAGCTAAATGATCTCCCATGTTAAGTGCACTGGGGAGTCCAAGGGCCCCAGTGTGCTACATATCCATGCTGAATTCACATGCAGTGAGCTCCGCTGCTTCCTCTGGTGAGAACTAATGGAATAGCTGTATGACATAAATGTTTTAATGAGTAGAAAGTACTGAATTTGCAGGATGCAAAACTTTTAATTTCCCAAAGTCAAGCAGTTCACTGATACAGACTCAATTCCACCAGTTCTTGTTTGTAAATTGCAATTTTAAACATGTCTTCTATGGCATAAGCCTTCTTCACCACGAAGGAATAATTCTGAATTCTGATTTGAACTCTTACATATGCCTGTGTAGAACTTCAAAGGGAAAATGGGATTAAGAGCTAAATTCTATAGGAATAATCAAAGGAACATGATCATCCACTGTAGTGGATTTGTAAATATAGAGAAATCCTCATTTCTAAGCCCATGGATGGCACAGTCTTTGCAGCACTGATGATTGAACCAGGGCCTTCACACTGAGCTACCTCCCTAATGCTTTATTTTCTTTCGTTGAGACAGAGTCTCCCTAAGTATCTAAATTGTCCAAGCTGGGCACAAACTTGCAATCTTCCTGCCACAGCCTCTCAGAGTGCTGGGATTACAGATGTGTGCCACAGCTCCCTGGCTGACAAAGTAAATCTTCCTACTAATTCACTATAAAGATGATAGGAGTTCAAAGTTATCAAGTTTTAGTAATACAATTTTGTTCTAACATAAATATACTTATTGACTTAGCATATTTTAGGGAACTTCTTAAAGACTTTCTTTTCCCTGCAGATCTTTTTTTCCTACATCCTGTTCTCACCCTTCCACTTGCCTCCCCTACCATTTCATATATTATCACAGAGATATACTGGAAAACAGAAGGAAGTCTACTGTCATTTTATTTTAAGGATGATAATAAAGCAGCCTATCGTGATGGACAGATACTGTGACTGACCTTCCACTATAGCCTTCTGGATAAAATAAATTGTCCTGTGGTATTATGAAGTAAAAACAGTAAAATCTGTTAAGAATATTGTTTCTTCCTCATACCTACTGACTAGGCATGTGTTTTCATTAGTTTCCATGCTGACAACCACTACAAGTCACCGCTTTCTCATTCAGTGCAATCCATGCTATCTGGTGTACCAAAAGACTTTGGTTCTTTTTTTAATATTTACTTTCCTTCAAAGAATTAACAACATGCTTATAAACCAAAAATGTCTATCTTATTTCTGGGGCATTAAGTGACTCTGCTGGTTTCTAATACACTTTAACAAATTAATACATTTTTGTAATACACTTTAGAAAATTAGCTCCAGTTTCCAGAAGAGATCATTTGAAGGCACCAGAAAATGATCTGTAGGATCACTGTAGGAGCCTGTAGGAGCACTGTCTTTTAGACTGACGAGATGACCAGGTGCGCACGTGTGTGTATGCATGTTGTGTATGAACTGGTTAAAACATGAGCTGATATGTTTCAATGGTCTACAACTTTAGTAGAGCTTCTGAAATTGTTCAAAGACTCTGATCTTGTTTCACAAATAGAATTACACAACATCACACAGTAAATATGATTTATCAAACAGTCTAAGAGTAAGTTTGGTTGCAAGGACAGAGTGATATGTATATGACAGGCAACTGGGAAATAATGCAAAAGTGTAACTCAATTCTGAATCCCCACATCTTCCAAACACTTGATTTACTGGCTGAAAGGAGCCTCGTGCAACCTAGGGTTTTATACTCCTAGGATTTTCTGCGAGTATTTTATTAAATATTGGTTTTGGTAATCTAATTTGAATCAATGTGACTGGATTCTCAGGATAAGTCAGCAATATTGTTATACCTCAAATTCAGAGGTCCCTGCTTCTGATATTATGCTGTTGGTCAACCTCAGCTTTCCTTTCTCAATGCCATTTATAAGAGTAATGGGATGTTAAGTATAAAGAATGTATAGAAGAGAAAGTATATAGAAAAAGGAAAAAGTGACTTGTAATCTCAGAAGCCCAGAAAACACATAACTTTCAATATTTTTTCCCTAAGTTTACTCCCACATAGTTTTGACAATGTGCATATATAACCCACATTCTGATTTCTGTGTTAAAAATTTAAATATTTTAGTGGCTATATGATGTCCCACTTCAGGGGCGTAACCACTACCTAATGATGGTCTTTGGGCTTTTTATTTTCAAAATAATAAAAATTAAAAACTATAGACATATTTGGCATAATTTTCCTAAGTGTTTTTATTAATTATTTAAAGTATGTTTATTCATACTGAGTCAAAGGGTCTGAACAATTTTAAATCTTTTGGCTTATATCATCAAATAACTTCCCCAAATAATTATAAAGACTCTTTATTTCCACTAGAAAAATATGAGAACTTTCACTTAGTTATCTTAACATTTGATATTATGGTACATTCCACTTGTCTATATTTTTTAAAATTTAGCCTTACTATATTTTTAAAATATTAAATACTTCTGTAAGTGATCCTCAAAGTTATTAGACAAAAAACTTCAACTGGCATCATAAAAATTTCTAATATGTCTTACAAGGTCATCAGTAGGCTGGCAAATAATTTTAAAAATTTTTGATCAATTATTCAGTGAAAATTAAACACTCTGGAAGCTATCAAGTCTAACAATAAGCCTGTAAATTATAGCTAAGTGTAAAAACAGTGTGTCTGATACATGTTATGTACACAACATAATGGGAAAAATAGTAGTATAAAACTATATTTTCCTATAATTTTAATTTCCTTCATAGATGAGTTAATTCATTTACCTTATGGTTTAATATATATATATATATATATATATATATATATATATATATATATATATAATTTCTAGTGTTTTACTTATTGTTAACATTTACCATGAATTTTCTTTCTTGTTTCACTTTAGCCCCCCCAAAAAAATTGTTTTGAATTTATTCAGTCAAGTTTTAAATTCATAGTCAGTCTTAATGTTTTATCAGAACACTTGAATCAGTAAAGTCCAGTGCAATAGTACTTCTTTTCTAGAACAATATATAGAAATCAGAAAATTCTAGCTTGGTTCATGTCTTCCTGTGTCCACATTAACACTGTCTCCAATGTAGCTCCATCTTATTTTCAACTGCCCCTTGAGTGGTCGTCTTCATTTTTTGTTTGTTTGTTCACTTGAACAGGGTTTTGTTATGCTTCCCTGGCTGGTCTTGAACTCCTGGATTGATCCTCCTGTCTCAGCCTCCCCAGGAACTGAGACTACAGGTGTGCCCTGCCCACTGCCATACCCAGTTTTTCTCTGTTTCAAAGAATCCTTATTTTAGACTTCTGGTAGTGAGAATTTGTATTAAATTCTCTCTGTCAATTATGTGAAAACCACTAAAAATCTTGTTTTCTTCAGAAAAAAATGTTGAATTACTTCATCCCATCCTCTATATGTCTGGTCATCTTTTGCAGTCATTCCTTTTATCTTTCTTCTCCATGTTGCAGGAAGTTTCATGAAATAAATTTTCCAGTTTACTAAATTTTTCTTCAGCCTTATCTATAACTATTATAGATTTATTTTTAAATCTATTAAGTTTTACATTTTAGTAGTCATACTTAAATATCTAAACATTCTATTTGATTTTTTCCAAATGTATCTGTTCTTTTACAATATTTTATTCTTTTACTATTTGTATTTCTTTTAAAATACAGTACTTTTACTTACTTTTATGCAGTCTGATTCGGATTGCACCTAGAGTTCACATTATTAAAGTGCTAACTTATTCATTATGCCGCCAACTCTCTTTCCAGGTGGACGGTTCTCTTGGGTAACTAGAACTGTGTACTGTGAGTTCACTTTCAGGAGTGAGCTGTTTTCATCATAGACCAATACGCTCAGGTAGCATAGAACAGTCTATGGAACAGTTAGTTTGCCCCTTGCTCTGCTAGTGAGCACACCAGAGGTTTTACCAACTATGTCAACTATATATCTTTGTTTTTCTCCCCTTATGCTACAGCATAGACTTAAATCACAGGGAGGTGCAGCACTGTGGTTTTACTATATGTCTTATATAAGTGAAAACTTTCACTTGGTTTCCCTATCATGGATACTCCCATGGCATCTGAGAGCTGACGGTGAAATGTCCTGGCTGATGCTCTTAGTGGTGTACATAAGCTGCAGTCTCAGACCCTGGGTTTCCCAAAGCCAGACTCCAGCCTCTGTACAGAAACAGAAAGCACCAGTCTTCGTCTCTGGACACCAACCACCTCAGTTCTGTAGGTGGCAACTGTGCCCCTGACATCTGAGGGCCTCCCTCCCTCCCTGACTTCCTCTGTGTGTGTGTGTGTGTGTGTGTACCCACAAGCATCAGTGCATGTATGTTCTTTAAATTGTCATACTTTCCCTACATACCCTGAATCAAAGGCTTTTGGACTTAGGTAAGTGGTCAAGGAAGGAACGTATCTGAATTTGGTTGTTGTTAATAAAACAATAAATATTAACAATATTTTCTATGGACTTCATACTGTATTGATCTTCAATATCAATTTAGCTTTTTAGTGTCAATTGACTACTACAAGATCTAGGTGACTGAATTCTATTTACATGCACTGCAAACTTGAATTCCTCTCTCATAGCAGTATACATATATTACTATCAAAATTATTTACATGTGAATTTGAGTGGATTCAGATGTGATATTTCATATTTGGTTCAATGATAATAGGTAAGCTTTACTTTGAGATAACATAATATTGCTGAAGAACTATTTATTAATACATTCAAGATATTTATTCTCCCAAAGTAAATAAACATTAAATGATGCAAAATATGGCCTTTTGGCTGTTTTTCCTTCTCTCATTCTTTTTCTTAATATAGACCTTTTCCTTCTTGTAAGCTTTGTAGTTTCATCTTTAGAAAGCCTTTTGTTTTCTAAAATAAGGGCCAAGTAACATTACTTCTTTGTAAAACTTTGCCAGCAATACCGTGCCAGAACCACTACACTTGCTGGTAAACAGAAAGTATAGCTTCCACTGTAAAATACTATAATTACACGGTGCAGCAATATCTCTGTGGTTTTTAGCACAGAGGAAATCAATAGTAGTATAGACTACAATCCTTTGTTGGACTCAAGGAGATATAAGAGGGTAGATGAAAGAGCTTATTGACTTAGCAGGGAGAAAATCAGAGCAGCAGAAATAACTAACCCTTTAACATGATATTTTTAATTCACATACTAAAATTTTTCAGTCTAATAAGAGACAATAGATAATAAAACAAACAAACAAACAAACAAACAGAACTCTCCTCTTGTAGGGCCATTCTTCTTCCTTATTTACACACGCTTCCCAGGCCATCACTCCTGGCAAACACCCATAAGGAAAACTTGTACTATACCGATGTGGGAGGGAAATACCTAGATGTTAAAGAATTCTGTGAAAGGTAAGTCTTAGTTTGAATAGTTCGTGTTTGTATTTGACAAAAGCCATAATGTAGAAAGTGTCATTTTGTACAACCAAGAAAACATCCCCCGTTCCAACATGTGACATTGTTTTCCTTACTAAATAGCCTGCTCTTAGAATTTTTTAACATACACCATAGAAAGGGTGCATATTAAATCATCCAAGGTTGAACTATTATACTGAGAGAGGTAGACAGCACAAAAGAGAGAGAAAATCTCCAAACACTGCTGCTTTTCAATCACATGAATCAGTATGTTCTACAGAAAAGAAAAAATACTAAATGAGAAACTGTCGAAAAAAATGACTCATGCCTGTTATTTTAATTCTCCATTCAAACTCTTGCCTAGGAAAACAATCCCTGTATCTCTGGGTAAATGGTTAGCAAACAGCTGTGTTCTTTTCATTCGTGCACTTCTGGTACCGACTTAGCAAGATGCCTAGTAGCTGTCCCCAGTCATAGTCAGAAGCTGCATGCCACCATCAGCAGCAGCCTGCATTCAAAGAAAGCGCTGTGTAGGGAACATAAAAATAAGAGACCTATTGGATAGTTATTCACTGTGAGCAATATTATTTATTTGCATTTTAAGTAAGATTTCTTTTTAAAGGTCTTTGTGTATACACTCTGGTAAAGAGAATTTTGGTGTATATAGTGAAAACAAAGTACTTTTTCTTAAATAACAAATACAAACATATGTGGTTGCTTGTATTCTTCAAGCAATTTGCAATGTGTTACAAAATCTGTCAACATGTGGCCACTATAAGATCAGACCCAAA